>JANJGN010001428.1:0-143433 GCA_026770705.1 Isurus oxyrinchus | reverse complement strand
CCCCCACATCCCACCCAACTCCCGCTCAACTGCCCCCACATTCCACCCATCGCCCCCTCAACTCCCCCCACATCCCACACAACTCCACCTCAACTCCCCCCCACATCCCACCCAACTCCACCTCAACTACACCCACATCCCACCCAACTCCCCCCACATTCCACCCAACTCCACCTCAACTACCCCCACATCCCAATCAACTCCCCCCACATCCCACCCAACTCCACCTCAACTCCACCCACATCCCACCCATCTCCCCCCAGATCCCACCCAACTCCCCCCACATCCCACCCAACACCCCGCACATCCCACCCAACTCCCCCTGAACTCCCCCCACATCCCACCCAACTCCACCCACATCCCACCCAACTCCCCCTCAACTCACTCCACATCCCACACAACTTCCCCCACATCCCACCCAACTCCAACTCAACTCCCCCCACATTCCACACAACTCCGACCACATCCCTCCGAACTCCAACCTCATCCCCCACACATCCCACCCAATTCCCCCTCAACTCCCCCCACATCCCACCCAACTCCCCCCACATCACACACAACTCTCCCCCACATCCCACCCAACACCGCCACATCCCACCCAACTCCCCATCAACTCCCCCCACATCCCACCCAACTCCCCCCACATCCCACCCAACTCCCCCCACATCCCACCCAACTCCCCCTCAACTCCCCCCACATCCCACCCAACACCACCTCAACTCCCGCAACATTCCAACCAACTCCCCCTCAACTCCCCTCACATCCCACCCCAACTCCCCCTCAACTCCCGCAACATCCCACCCAACACCCCCCACATCCCACCCAACTCCCCCCACATCCCACCCAACTCCCCCTCAACTCCCCCTCAACTCCACCCACATCCCACCCAACTCCCACTCAACTTCACCCTCATCCCACTCAACTACCCCCACATTCCACTCAACTCCCCCTCAACTCCCCCCACATCCCACACAACTCCCCCCACATCCCACACAACTCCCTCCACATCCCACCCAACTCCCCCCCCATCCCACCCAACTCCCCCCAGATCCCACCCAACTACCCCCACATCCGACCCATCTCCCCCCAGATCCCACCCAACTCCCCCCACATCCCACCGAACTCCCCCCACATCCCACCAAACTCCACCTACATCCCACCCAACTCCCCCTCAACTCCACCCACATCCCACCCAACTCCCCCCACATCCCCCTCAACTCCACCCACATCTCACCCAACTCCCCCCACATCCCACCCAACTCCCCCCAAATCCCACCCAACTCTCCCCACATCCCACCCAACTCACCCCACATCCCACCCAACTCACCCCTCATCGCACCCAACTACCCCCCACATCCCACCCAACTCACCCAACATCCCAAACAACTCCTCCTCAACTCCCCCCACATCCCACCCAACTCCCCCTCAACTCCCCACACATCCCACCCAACTCCCCCTCAACTCCCCCCACATCCCACCCAACTCCCACAACATCCCACCGAACTCCCTTAAATCCCACCCAACTCCCCCTCAACTCCACCCACATCCCACCGAACACACCCAACAACCCACCCAACTCCCCCTCAACTCCCCCCACATCCCCCTCAACTCCCCACACATCCCAAACAACTCCCCCCACATCCCAGCAAACTCCCCCACGTCCCACCCAACTCCCCCTCAACTCCCCCCACATCCCACACAACTCCCCTCACATACCAGCCAACTCCCCCCACATCCCACCCAAATACCCCTCAACTCCCCCCACATCCCACCCAACTCCCCCCTCATCCCACCCAACTCCCCCTCAACTCCCCCCACATATCACCGAACAGCCCCCACATCCCACCCAACTCCCCCTCAACTCCCCCCACATCCCCCTCAACTCCCACCACATCACACCCAACTACCCCCACATCCCACCCAACTCCCCCCACATCCCACCCAACTCCACCTCAACTCCACCCACATCCCACCCATCTCCCCCCAGATCCCACCCAACTCCCCCCACATCCCACCCAACACCCCGCACATCCCACCCAACTCCCCCTGAACTCCCCCCACATCCCACCCAACTCCACCCACATCCCACCCAACTCCCCCTCAACTCACTCCACATCCCACACAACTTCCCCCACATCCCACCCAACTCCAACTCAACTCCCCCCACATTCCACACAACTCCGACCACATCCCTCCGAACTCCAACCTCATCCCCCACACATCCCACCCAATTCCCCCTCAACTCCCCCCACATCCCACCCAACTCCCCCCACATCACACACAACTCTCCCCACATCCCACCCAACACCGCCACATCCCACCCAACTCCCCATCAACTCCCCCCACATCCCACCCAACTCCCCCCACATCCCACCCAACTCCCCCCACATCCCACCCAACTCCCCCTCAACTCCCCCCACATCCCACCCAACACCACCTCAACTCCCGCAACATCCCAACCAACTCCCCCTCAACTCCCCTCACATCCCACCCAACTCCCCCTCAACTCCCGCAACATCCCACCCAACACCCCCCACATCCCACCCAACTCCCCCCACATCCCACCCAACTCCCCCTCAACTCCCCCTCAACTCCACCCACATCCCACCCAACTCCCACTCAACTTCACCCTCATCCCACTCAACTACCCCCACATTCCACTCAACTCCCCCTCAACTCCCCCCACATCCCACACAACTCCCCCCACATCCCACACAACTCCCTCCACATCCCACCCAACTCCCCCCCATCCCACCCAACTCCCCCCAGATCCCACCCAACTACCCCCACATCCGACCCATCTCCCCCCAGATCCCACCCAACTCCCCCCACATCCCACCGAACTCCCCCCCACATCCCACCAAACTCCACCTACATCCCACCCAACTCCCCCTCAACTCCACCCACATCCCACCCAACTCCCCCCACATCCCCCTCAACTCCACCCACATCTCACCCAACTCCCCCCACATCCCACCCAACTCCCCCCCAAATCCCACCCAACTCTCCCCACATCCCACCCAACTCACCCCACATCCCACCCAACTCACCCCTCATCGCACCCAACTACCCCCACATCCCACCCAACTCACCCAACATCCCAAACAACTCCTCCTCAACTCCCCCCACATCCCACCCAACTCCCCCTCAACTCCCCACACATCCCACCCAACTCCCCCTCAACTCCCCCCACATCCCACCCAACTCCCACAACATCCCACCGAACTCCCTTAAATCCCACCCAACTCCCCCTCAACTCCACCCACATCCCACCGAACACCCCCAACAACCCACCCAACTCCCCCTCAACTCCCCCCACATCCCCCTCAACTCCCCACACATCCCAAACAACTCCCCCCACATCCCACCAAACTCCCCCACGTCCCACCCAACTCCCCCTCAACTCCCCCCACATCCCACACAACTCCCCTCACATACCAGCCAACTCCCCCCCACATCCCACCCAAATACCCCTCAACTCCCCCCACATCCCACCCAACTCCCCCCTCATCCCACCCAACTCCCCCTCAACTCCCCCCACATATCACCGAACAGCCCCCACATCCCACCCAACTCCCCCTCAACTCCCCCCACATCCCCCTCAACTCCCACCACATCACACCCAACTACCCCCCACATCCCACCCAACTCCCCCCACATCCCACCCAACTCCACCTCAACTCCCCCCACAACCCACCCAACTCCCCCCACATCCCACGCAACACCCCCTCTACTCCCCCCTCATCCCACCCAACTCACCCTCAACTCCCCCCACATCCCCCTCAACTCCCACCACATCACACCCAACTACCCCCACATCCCACCCAACTCCCCCCACATCCCACCCAACTCCCGCTCAACTACCCCCACATCCCACCCATCTCCCCCCTCAACTCCCCCCACATCCCACACATCTCCACCTCAACTCCCCCCACATCCCAACCAACTCCACCTCAACTACCCCCACATCCCACTCAACTACCCCCACATCCCACCCAACTCCCGCTCAACTGCCCCCACATCCCACCCATCGCCCCCTCAACTCCCCCCACATCCCACACAACTCCACCTCAACTCCCCCCACATCCCACCCAACTCCACCTCAACTACACCCACATCCCACCCAACTCCCCCCACATTCCACCCAACTCCACCTCAACTACCCCCACATCCCAATCAACTCCCCCCACATCCCACCCAACTCCACCTCAACTCCCCACACATCCCACCCATCTCCCCCCAGATCCCACCCAACTCCCCCCACATCCCACCCAACACCCCGCACATCCCACCCAACTCCCCCTGAACTCCCCCCACATCCCACCCAACTCCACCCACATCCCACCCAACTCCCCCTCAACTCACTCCACATCCCACACAACTTCCCCCACATCCCACCCAACTCCAACTCAACTCCCCCCACATTCCACACAACTCCGACCACATCCCTCCGAACTCCAACCTCATCCCCCACACATCCCACCCAATTCCCCCTCAACTCCCCCCACATCCCACCCAACTCCCCCCACATCACACACAACTCTCCCCACATCCCACCCAACACCGCCACATCCCACCCAACTCCCCATCAACTCCCCCCACATCCCACCCAACTCCCCCACATCCCACCCAACTCCCCCCACATCCCACCCAACTCCCCCTCAACTCCCCCCACATCCCACCCAACACCACCTCAACTCCCGCAACATCCCAACCAACTCCCCCTCAACTCCCCTCACATCCCACCCAACTCCCCCTCAACTCCCGCAACATCCCACCCAACACCCCCCACATCCCACCCAACTCCCCCCACTTCCCACCCAACTCCCCCTCAACTCCCCTCAACTCCACCCACATCCCACCCAACTCCCACTCAACTTCACCCTCATCCCACTCAACTACCCCCACATTCCACTCAACTCCCCCTCAACTCCCCCCACATCCCACACAACTCCCCCCACATCCCACACAACTCCCCCCACATCCCACCCAACTCCCCCCCATCCCACCCAACTCCCCCCAGATCCCACCCAACTACCCCCACATCCGACCCATCTCCCCCCAGATCCCACCCAACTCCCCCCACATCCCACCGAACTCCCCCCACATCCCACCAAACTCCACCTACATCCCACCCAACTCCCCCTCAACTCCACCCACATCCCACCCAACTCCCCCCACATCCCCCTCAACTCCACCCACATCTCACCCAACTCCCCCCACATCCCACCCAACTCCCCCCAAATCCCACCCAACTCTCCCCACATCCCACCCAACTCACCCCACATCCCACCCAACTCACCCCTCATCGCACCCAACTACCCCCACATCCCACCCAACTCACCCAACATCCCAAACAACTCCTCCTCAACTCCCCCCACATCCCACCCAACTCCCCCTCAACTCCCCACACATCCCACCCAACTCCCCCTCAACTCCCCCCACATCCCACCCAACTCCCACAACATCCCACCGAACTCCCTCAAATCCCACCCAACTCCCCCTCAACTCCACCCACATCCCACCGAACACCCCCAACAACCCACCCAACTCCCCCTCAACTCCCCCCACATCCCCCCTCAACTCCCCACACATCCCAAACAACTCCCCCCACATCCCACCAAACTCCCCCCACGTCCCACCCAACTCCCCCTCAACTCCCCCCACATCCCACACAACTCCCCTCACATACCAGCCAACTCCCCCCACATCCACCCAAATACCCCCTCAACTCCCCCCACATCCCACCCAACTCCCCCCTCATCCCACCCAACTCCCCCCTCAACTCCCCCCACATATCACCGAACAGCCCCCACATCCCACCCAACTCCCCCTCAACTCCCCCCACATCCCCCTCAACTCCCACCACATCACACCCAACTACCCCCACATCCCACCCAACTCCCCCCACATCCCACCCAACTCCACCTCAACTCCCCCCCACAACCCACCCAACTCCCCCCACATCCCACGCAACACCCCCTC
Organism: Isurus oxyrinchus; assembly: GCA_026770705.1. Lineage (NCBI taxonomy): Eukaryota > Metazoa > Chordata > Chondrichthyes > Lamniformes > Lamnidae > Isurus > Isurus oxyrinchus. The sequence continues at coordinate 137,448 of JANJGN010001428.1, read as the reverse complement.
TACTCCCCCCTCATCCCACCCAACTCACCCTCAACTCCCCCCACAATCGCACCCAGCTCCCCACACATCCCACCCAACTCCCCCTGAACTCCCCCCACATCCCACCCAAATCCACCCACATCCCACCCAACTCCCCCCACATCCCACCCAACTCCACCAACATCCCACCAAACTCACGCTCAACTCCCCCCCACATCCCACCCAACTCCTGCTCAACTCCCCCCACATGCCACTCAATTCCACCGACATCCCACCCAACTCCACCTCAACTAACCCCACATCCCAGCCAACTCCCGCTCAACTACCCCCACATCCCACCCATCTCCTTCTCAACTCCCCCCACATCCCACACATCTCCACCTCAACTCCCCCCACATCCCAACCAACTCCACCTCAACTACCCCCACATCCCACTCAACTACCCCCACATCCCACCCAACTCCCGCTCAACTGCCCCCACATTCCACCCATCGCCCCCTCAACTCCCCCCACATCCCACACAACTCCACCTCAACTCCCCCCACATCCCACCCAACTCCACCTCAACTACACCCACATCCCACCCAACTCCCCCCACATTCCACCCAACTCCACCTCAACTACCCCCACATCCCAATCAACTCCCCCCACATCCCACCCAACTCCACCTCAACTCCACCCACATCCCATCCATCTCCCCCCAGATCCCACCCAACTCCCCCCACATCCCACCCAACACCCCGCACATCCCACCCAACTCCCCCTGAACTCCCCCCCACATCCCACCCAACTCCACCCACATCCCACCCAACTCCCCCTCAACTCACTCCACATCCCACACAACTTCCCCCACATCCCACCCAACTCCAACTCAACTCCCCCCACATTCCACACAACTCCGACCACATCCCTCCGAACTCCAACCTCATCCCCCACACATCCCACCCAATTCCCCCTCAACTCCCCCCACATCCCACCCAACTCCCCCCACATCACACACAACTCTCCCCACATCCCACCCAACACCGCCACATCCCACCCAACTCCCCATCAACTCCCCCCACATCCCACCCAACTCCCCCCACATCCCACCCAACTCCCCCCACATCCCACCCAACTCCCCCTCAACTCCCCCCACATCCCACCCAACACCACCTCAACTCCCGCAACATCCCAACCAACTCCCCCTCAACTCCCCTCACATCCCACCCAACTCCCCCTCAACTCCCGCAACATCCCACCCAACACCCCCCACATCCCACCCAACTCCCCCCACATCCCACCCAACTCCCCCTCAACTCCCCCTCAACTCCACCCACATCCCACCCAACTCCCACTCAACTTCACCCTCATCCCACTCAACTACCCCCACATTCCACTCAACTCCCCCTCAACTCCCCCCACATCCCACACAACTCCCCCCACATCCCACACAACTCCCTCCACATCCCACCCAACTCCCCCCCATCCCACCCAACTCCCCCCAGATCCCACCCAACTACCCCCACATCCGACCCATCTCCCCCCAGATCCCACCCAACTCCCCCCACATCCCACCGAACTCCCCCCACATCCCACCAAACTCCACCTACATCCCACCCAACTCCCCCTCAACTCCACCCACATCCCACCCAACTCCCCCCACATCCCCCTCAACTCCACCCACATCTCACCCAACTCCCCCCACATCCCACCCAACTCCCCCCAAATCCCACCCAACTCTCCCCACATCCCACCCAACTCACCCCACATCCCACCCAACTCACCCCTCATCGCACCCAACTACCCCCACATCCCACCCAACTCACCCAACATCCCAAACAACTCCTCCTCAACTCCCCCCACATCCCACCCAACTCCCCCTCAACTCCCCACACATCCCACCCAACTCCCCCTCAACTCCCCCCACATCCCACCCAACTCCCACAACATCCCACCGAACTCCCTTAAATCCCACCCAACTCCCCCTCAACTCCACCCACATCCCACCGAACACCCCCAACAACCCACCCAACTCCCCCTCAACTCCCCCCACATCCCCCTCAACTCCCCACACATCCCAAACAACTCCCCCCACATCCCAACAAACTCCCCCCACGTCCCACCCAACTCCCCCTCAACTCCCCCCACATCCCACACAACTCCCCTCACATACCAGCCAACTCCCCCCACATCCCACCCAAATACCCCTCAACTCCCCCCACATCCCACCCAACTCCCCCCTCATCCCACCCAACTCCCCCTCAACTCCCCCCACATATCACCGAACAGCCCCCACATCCCACCCAACTCCTCCTCAACTCCCCCCACATCCCCCTCAACTCCCACCACATAACACCCAACTACCCCCACATCCCACCCAACTCCCCCCACATCCCACCCAACTCCACCTCAACTCCACCCACATCCCACCCATCTCCCCCCAGATCCCACCCAACTCCCCCCACATCCCACCCAACACCCCGCACATCCCACCCAACTCCCCCTGAACTCCCCCCACATCCCACCCAACTCCACCCACATCCCACCCAACTCCCCCTCAACTCACTCCACATCCCACACAACTTCCCCCACATCCCACCCAACTCCAACTCAACTCCCCCCACATTCCACACAACTCCGACCACATCCCTCCGAACTCCAACCTCATCCCCCACACATCCCACCCAATTCCCCCTCAACTCCCCCCACATCCCACCCAACTCCCCCCACATCACACACAACTCTCCCCACATCCCACCCAACACCGCCACATCCCACCCAACTCCCCATCAACTCCCCCCACATCCCACCCAACTCCCCCCACATCCCACCCAACTCCCCCCACATCCCACCCAACTCCCCCTCAACTCCCCCCACATCCCACCCAACACCACCTCAACTCCCGCAACATCCCAACCAACTCCCCCTCAACTCCCCTCACATCCCACCCAACTCCCCCTCAACTCCCGCAACATCCCACCCAACACCCCCCACATCCCACCCAACTCCCCCCACATCCCACCCAACTCCCCCTCAACTCCCCCTCAACTCCACCCACATCCCACCCAACTCCCACTCAACTTCACCCTCATCCCACTCAACTACCCCCACATTCCACTCAACTCCCCCTCAACTCCCCCCACATCCCACACAACTCCCCCCACATCCCACACAACTCCCTCCACATCCCACCCAACTCCCCCCCATCCCACCCAACTCCCCCCAGATCCCACCCAACTACCCCCACATCCGACCCATCTCCCCCCAGATCCCACCCAACTCCCCCCACATCCCACCGAACTCCCCCCCACTTCCCACCAAACTCCACCTACATCCCACCCAACTCCCCCTCAACTCCACCCACATCCCACCCAACTCCCCCCACATCCCCCTCAACTCCACCCACATCTCACCCAACTCCCCCCACATCCCACCCAACTCCCCCCAAATCCCACCCAACTCTCCCCACATCCCACCCAACTCACCCCACATCCCACCCAACTCACCCCTCATCGCACCCAACTACCCCCACATCCCACCCAACTCACCCAACATCCCAAACAACTCCTCCTCAACTCCCCCCACATCCCACCCAACTCCCCCTCAACTCCCCACACATCCCACCCAACTCCCCCTCAACTCCCCCCACATCCCACCCAACTCCCACAACATCCCACCGAACTCCCTTAAATCCCACCCAACTCCCCCTCAACTCCACCCACATCCCACCGAACACCCCCAACAACCCACCCAACTCCCCCTCAACTCCCCCCACATCCCCCTCAACTCCCCACACATCCCAAACAACTCCCCCCACATCCCACCAAACTCCCCCCACGTCCCACCCAACTCCCCCTCAACTCCCCCCACATCCCACACAACTCCCCTCACATACCAGCCAACTCCCCCCACATCCCACCCAAATACCCCTCAACTCCCCCCACATCCCACCCAACTCCCCCCTCATCCCACCCAACTCCCCCTCAACTCCCCCCACATATCACCGAACAGCCCCCACATCCCACCCAACTCCCCCTCAACTCCCCCCACATCCCCCTCAACTCCCACCACATCACACCCAACTACCCCCACATCCCACCCAACTCCCCCCACATCCCACCCAACTCCACCTCAACTCCCCCCACAACCCACCCAACTCCCCCCACATCCCACGCAACACCCCCTCTACTCCCCCCCTCATCCCACCCAACTCACCCTCAACTCCCCCCACATCCCCCTCAACTCCCACCACATCACACCCAACTACCCCCACATCCCACCCAACTCCCCCCACATCCCACCCAACTCCCGCTCAACTACCCCCACATCCCACCCATCTCCCCCTCAACTCCCCCCACATCCCACACATCTCCACCTCAACTCCCCCCACATCCCAACCAACTCCACCTCAACTACCCCCACATCCCACTCAACTACCCCCACATCCCACCCAACTCCCGCTCAACTGCCCCCACATCCCACCCATCGCCCCCTCAACTCCCCCCACATCCCACACAACTCCACCTCAACTCCCCCCACATCCCACCCAACTCCACCTCAACTACACCCACATCCCACCCAACTCCCCCCACATTCCACCCAACTCCACCTCAACTACCCCCACATCCCAATCAACTCCCCCCACATCCCACCCAACTCCACCTCAACTCCCCACACATCCCACCCATCTCCCCCCAGATCCCACCCAACTCCCCCCACATCCCACCCAACACCCCGCACATCCCACCCAACTCCCCCTGAACTCCCCCCACATCCCACCCAACTCCACCCACATCCCACCCAACTCCCCCTCAACTCACTCCACATCCCACACAACTTCCCCCACATCCCACCCAACTCCAACTCAACTCCCCCCACATTCCACACAACTCCGACCACATCCCTCCGAACTCCAACCTCATCCCCCACACATCCCACCCAATTCCCCCTCAACTCCCCCCACATCCCACCCAACTCCCCCCACATCACACACAACTCTCCCCACATCCCACCCAACACCGCCACATCCCACCCAACTCCCCATCAACTCCCCCCACATCCCACCCAACTCCCCCCACATCCCACCCAACTCCCCCCACATCCCACCCAACTCCCCCTCAACTCCCCCCACATCCCACCCAACTCCCACAACATCCCACCGAACTCCCTTAAATCCCACCCAACTCCCCCTCAACTCCACCCACATCCCACCGAACACCCCCAACAACCCACCCAACTCCCCCTCAACTCCCCCCACATCCCCCTCAACTCCCCACACATCCCAAACAACTCCCCCCACATCCCACCAAACTCCCCCCACGTCCCACCCAACTCCCCCTCAACTCCCCCCACATCCCACACAACTCCCCTCACATACCAGCCAACTCCCCCCACATCCCACCCAAATACCCCTCAACTCCCCCCACATCCCACCCAACTCCCCCCTCATCCCACCCAACTCCCCCTCAACTCCCCCCACATATCACCGAACAGCCCCCACATCCCACCCAACTCCCCCTCAACTCCCCCCACATCCCCCTCAACTCCCACCACATCACACCCAACTACCCCCACATCCCACCCAACTCCCCCCACATCCCACCCAACTCCACCTCAACTCCCCCCACAACCCACCCAACTCCCCCCACATCCCACGCAACACCCCCTCTACTCCCCCCTCATCCCACCCAACTCACCCTCAACTCCCCCCACATCCCCCTCAACTCCCACCACATCACACCCAACTACCCCCACATCCCACCCAACTCCCCCCACATCCCACCCAACTCCCGCTCAACTACCCCCACATCCCACCCATCTCCCCCTCAACTCCCCCCACATCCCACACATCTCCACCTCAACTCCCCCCACATCCCAACCAACTCCACCTCAACTACCCCCACATCCCACTCAACTACCCCCACATCCCACCCAACTCCCGCTCAACTGCCCCCACATCCCACCCATCGCCCCCTCAACTCCCCCCACATCCCACACAACTCCACCTCAACTCCCCCCACATCCCACCCAACTCCACCTCAACTACACCCACATCCCACCCAACTCCCCCCACATTCCACCCAACTCCACCTCAACTACCCCCACATCCCAATCAACTCCCCCCACATCCCACCCAACTCCACCTCAACTCCCCACACATCCCACCCATCTCCCCCCAGATCCCACCCAACTCCCCCCACATCCCACCCAACACCCCGCACATCCCACCCAACTCCCCCTGAACTCCCCCCACATCCCACCCAACTCCACCCACATCCCACCCAACTCCCCCTCAACTCACTCCACATCCCACACAACTTCCCCCACATCCCACCCAACTCCAACTCAACTCCCCCCACATTCCACACAACTCCGACCACATCCCTCCGAACTCCAACCTCATCCCCCACACATCCCACCCAATTCCCCCTCAACTCCCCCCACATCCCACCCAACTCCCCCCACATCACACACAACTCTCCCCACATCCCACCCAACACCGCCACATCCCACCCAACTCCCCATCAACTCCCCCCACATCCCACCCAACTCCCCCCACATCCCACCCAACTCCCCCCACATCCCACCCAACTCCCCCTCAACTCCCCCCACATCCCACCCAACACCACCTCAACTCCCGCAACATCCCAATCAACTCCCCCTCAACTCCCCTCACATCCCACCCAACTCCCCCTCAACTCCCGCAACATCCCACCCAACACCCCCCACATCCCACCCAACTCCCCCCACTTCCCACCCAACTCCCCCTCAACTCCCCCTCAACTCCACCCACATCCCACCCAACTCCCACTCAACTTCACCCTCATCCCACTCAACTACCCCCACATTCCACTCAACTCCCCCTCAACTCCCCCCACATCCCACACAACTCCCCCCACATCCCACACAACTCCCCCCACATCCCACCCAACTCCCCCCCATCCCACCCAACTCCCCCCAGATCCCACCCAACTACCCCCACATCCGACCCATCTCCCCCCAGATCCCACCCAACTCCCCCCACATCCCACCGAACTCCCCCCACATCCCACCAAACTCCACCTACATCCCACCCAACTCCCCCTCAACTCCACCCACATCCCACCCAACTCCCCCCACATCCCCCTCAACTCCACCCACATCTCACCCAACTCCCCCCACATCCCACCCAACTCCCCCCAAATCCCACCCAACTCTCCCCACATCCCACCCAACTCACCCCACATCCCACCCAACTCACCCCTCATCGCACCCAACTACCCCCACATCCCACCCAACTCACCCAACATCCCAAACAACTCCTCCTCAACTCCCCCCACATCCCACCCAACTCCCCCTCAACTCCCCACACATCCCACCCAACTCCCCCTCAACTCCCCCCACATCCCACCCAACTCCCACAACATCCCACCGAACTCCCTCAAATCCCACCCAACTCCCCCCTCAACTCCACCCACATCCCACCGAACACCCCCAACAACCCACCCAACTCCCCCTCAACTCCCCCCACATCCCCCTCAACTCCCCACACATCCCAAACAACTCCCCCCACATCCCACCAAACTCACCCCACGTCCCACCCAACTCCCCCTCAACTCCCCCCACATCCCACACAACTCCCCTCACATACCAGCCAACTCCCCCCACATCCACCCAAATACCCCTCAACTCCCCCCACATCCCACCCAACTCCCCCCTCATCCCACCCAACTCCCCCTCAACTCCCCCCACATATCACCGAACAGCCCCCACATCCCACCCAACTCCCCCTCAACTCCCCCCACATCCCCCTCAACTCCCACCACATCACACCCAACTACCCCCACATCCCACCCAACTCCCCCCACATCCCACCCAACTCCACCTCAACTCCCCCCACAACCCACCCAACTCCCCCCACATCCCACGCAACACCCCCTCTACTCCCCCCTCATCCCACCCAACTCACCCTCAACTCCCCCCACATCGCACCCAGCTCCCCACACATCCCACCCAACTCCCCCTGAACTCCCCCCACATCCCACCCAAATCCACCCACATCCCACCCAACTCCCCCCACATCCCACCCAACTCCACCAACATCCCACCAAACTCACGCTCAACTCCCCCCACATCCCACCCAACTCCTGCTCAACTCCCCCCACATGCCACTCAATTCCACCGACATCCCACCCAACTCCACCTCAACTAACCCCACATCCCAGCCAACTCCCGCTCAACTACCCCCACATCCCACCCATCTCCTTCTCAACTCCCCCCACATCCCACACATCTCCACCTCAACTCCCCCCACATCCCAACCAACTCCACCTCAACTACCCCCACATCCCACTCAACTACCCCCACATCCCACCCAACTCCCGCTCAACTGCCCCCACATTCCACCCATCGCCCCCTCAACTCCCCCCACATCCCACACAACTCCACCTCAACTCCCCCCACATCCCACCCAACTCCACCTCAACTACACCCACATCCCACCCAACTCCCCCCACATTCCACCCAACTCCACCTCAACTACCCCCACATCCCAATCAACTCCCCCCACATCCCACCCAACTCCACCTCAACTCCACCCACATCCCACCCATCTCCCCCCAGATCCCACCCAACTCCCCCCACATCCCACCCAACACCCCGCACATCCCACCCAACTCCCCCTGAACTCCCCCCACATCCCACCCAACTCCACCCACATCCCACCCAACTCCCCCTCAACTCACTCCACATCCCACACAACTTCCCCCACATCCCACCCAACTCCAACTCAACTCCCCCCACATTCCACACAACTCCGACCACATCCCTCCGAACTCCAACCTCATCCCCCACACATCCCACCCAATTCCCCCTCAACTCCCCCCACATCCCACCCAACTCCCCCCACATCACACACAACTCTCCCCACATCCCACCCAACACCGCCACATCCCACCCAACTCACCATCAACTCCCCCCACATCCCACCCAACTCCCCCCACATCCCACCCAACTCCCCCCACATCCCACCCAACTCCCCCTCAACTCCCCCCACATCCCACCCAACACCACCTCAACTCCCGCAACATCCCAACCAACTCCCCCTCAACTCCCCTCACATCCCACCCAACTCCCCCTCAACTCCCGCAACATCCCACCCAACACCCCCCACATCCCACCCAACTCCCCCCACATCCCACCCAACTCCCCCTCAACTCCCCCTCAACTCCACCCACATCCCACCCAACTCCCACTCAACTTCACCCTCATCCCACTCAACTACCCCCACATTCCACTCAACTCCCCCTCAACACCCCCCACATCCCACACAACTCCCCCCACATCCCACACAACTCCCCCCCACATCCCACCCAACTCCCCCCCCATCCCACCCAACTCCCCCCCAGATCCCACCCAACTACCCCCACATCCGACCCATCTCCCCCCAGATCCCACCCAACTCCCCCCACAACCCACCGAACTCCCCCCACATCCCACCCACTTCCCCCTCAACTCCACCCACATCTCACCCAACTCCCCCCACATCCCACCCAACTCCCCCCAAATCCCACCCAACTCTCCCCACATCCCACCCAACTCACCCCACATCCCACCCAACTCACCCCTCATCGCACCCAACTACCCCCACATCCCACCCAACTCACCCAACATCCCAAACAACTCCTCCTCAACTCCCCCCACATCCCACACAACTCCCCCTCAACTCCCCACACATCCCACCCAACTCCCCCTCAACTCCCCCCACATCCCACCCAACTCCCACAACATCCCACCGAAATCCCTCAAATCCCACCCAACTCCCCCTCAACTCCACCCACATCCCACCGAACACCCCCAACAACCCACCCAACTCCCCCTCAACTCCCCCCACATCCCCCTCAACTCCCCACACATCCCAAACAACTCCCCCCACATCCCACCAAACTCCCCCCACGTCCCACCCAACTCCCCCTCAACTCCCCCCACATCCCACACAACTCCCCTCACATACCAGCCAACTACCCCCACATCCCACCCAAATACCCCTCAACTCCCGCCACATCCCACCCAACTCCCCCCTCATCCCACCCAACTCCCCCTCAACTCCCCCCACATATCACCGAACAGCCCCCACATCCCACCCAACTCCCCCTCAACTCCCCCCACATCCCCCTCAACTCCCACCACATCACACCCAACTACCCCCACATCCCACCCAACTCCCCCCACATCCCACCCAACTCCACCTCAACTCCCCCCACAACCCACCCAACTCCCCCCACATCCCACGCAACACCCCCTCTACTCCCCCCTCATCCCACCCAACTCCCCCTGAACTCCCCCCACATCCCACCCAAATCCACCCACATCCCACCCAACTCCCCCTCAACTCCCCCCACATCCCACCCAACTCCACCCACATCCCACCAAACTCACGCTCAACTCCCCCCACATCCCACCCAACTCCTGCTCAACTCCCCCCACATGCCACTCAATTCCCCCCACATCCCACCCAACTCCACCCACATCCAACCCAACTCCCCCTCAACTCCCAAAACATCCCACCCAACTCACCCCACATCCCACACAACTCCCCCCACATCCCACCGAACTCCCCCTCAACTCCTCCCAACTCCCCCTCAACTCCCACCACATCCCACCCAACACCCCCTCAACTCCCCCCACATCGCTCCCAACTCCCCCCACATCCCACCCAACTCCCACTGCATCCCACCAAACTCCCCCCACATCCCACCCAACGACCCCACATCCCAACCAACTCCCCCTCAACTCCCCCCACATCCCACCCAATTCCCCCCACATCCCACCCAACTCCCCCTCAACTCCCCCCACATCGCACCCAACTCCCCCTCAACTCCCCCCACATCCCTCCCAACTCCCCCTCAACTCCCCCAACATCCCACCCAACTCCCCCTCAACTCCCCCCACATCCCACCCAACTCACTCCACATCCCACACAACTCCCCCCACATCCCACCCAACTCCCCCCACATCCCACCCAACTCCCCCTCAACTCCCCCCACATCCCACCCAATTCCCCCCACAACCCACCCAACTCCCCCTCAACTCCCCCCACATCGCACCCAACTCCCCCTCAACTCCCCCAACATCCCACCCAACTCGCCCCAGATCCCACACAGCTCCCCAATCATCCACCCAACTCACCCTCAACTCCCCTACATCCAACCCAAATCCCCCTCTACATCCCCCACATCCCAAACAACTTCCCCCACAACACACCACACATCCCACCCAACTCCACCTCAACTCCCCCAACAACCCACCCAACTCCCCCCACATCCCACGCAACACCCCCTCTACTCCCCCCTCATCCCACCCAACTCCCCCTCAACACCCCCCACATCCCACTCAACTCCCCCCAAATCCCAGCCAACTACACCCTCATCCCACCCAACACCCACCACATCCCACCCAACTCCCCCTCAACTCCCCCCACATCCCACCCAACTCCCCCTCAACTCCACCCACATCGCTCCCAACTCCACCCACATCCCTCCCAACTCCCCCTCAACTCACACCACATCCCACCCAACTCCCCCCACATCCCAACAATCTCCCACAACATCCCAACCAACTCCCCCTCAACTCCCCCCACATCCAACCCAACTCAACCCACATCCCAAACAGCTCCCCCTCAACTACCCCCACATCACACCCAACTCCCTCACATCCCACCCAACACACCCCACATCCCACCCAACTCCCCCTCAACTCCCCCCACATCCCACCCAAATCCCCCCACATCCCACCCAACTCCCGCCACATCCCACCCAACTCCCCACACATCCCACCCAACTCCCCCTCAACTCCCACCACAACCCACCCAACACCCCTCACATCCCACCCAACTCCCCCTCGAATCCCCCCGCATCCCACCCAACACCCCCCACATCCCACGCAACTCCCCCCACATCCCACCCAACTCCCCCTCAACTCCCCCCACATCCCACCCAACTCCCCCTCAACTCCCCCCACATCCCACCCAAATCCCCCCACATCCCATACAACTCCCACCACATCCCACCCAACTCCCCCTCAACTCCCACCACACCCACCCAACTCACCCCACATCCCACCCAACTCCCCTCAACTCCGCCCACATCCCACCCAACTCCCCCCACATCCCACCCTAATCCCCCTCAACTCTCCCCACATCCCACCCAACTCCCCCCACATCCCACCCAACTCCCCCTCAACTCCACCCACATCCCACCCAACTCCCCCCACATCCCACCCAACACCCCCCACATCCCACCCAACTCACCCCACATCCCACCCAACTCACCCCACATCCCACCCAACACCCACCACATCCCACCCAACTCCCCCTCAACTCCCACCACATCCCACCCAACTCCCCCTCAACTCCCCCCACATCCCACCCAACTCCCCCCACATCCCACCCAACTCCCCCCACATCCCACCCAACTCCACCTAAACTCCCCCCACATCCCACCCAACACCCCCCACAACCCACCCAACTCCCCCTCAACTCCCCCCACATCCCACCCAACTCCCCCTCAACTTCCCCCAAATCGCACCCAACTCCCGCTGAACACCACCCACATCCCACCCAACTCCAACCGCATCCCACCCAACTCCCCCCACATCCCACCCAACTCCCCCCACATCCAACCCAACTCCCCCCACATCCCACCCAAATCCCCCTCAACTCCCCCCACATCCCACCCAACTCCCCCCACATCGCACCCAAATCCCCCTCAACTCCCCCCACATCCCACCCAACTCCCCCTCAACTCCCCCAACATCCCACCCAACTCGCCCCAGATCCCACACAGCTCCCCACTCATCCTCCCAACTCACCCTCAACTCCCCTACATCCAACCCAAATCCCCCTCTACATCCCCCACATCCCAAACAACTTCCCCACAACACACCACACATCCCACCCAACTCCACCTCAACTCCCCCCACATCCAACCCAACTTCCCTTCAACACCCCCCACATCCCACCCAACTCCCCCTCAACTCTCCCCACATCCCACCCAACTCCACCCACATCCCACCCAACTCCCCCTCAACTCCCTCCACATCCCACCCAACTACCCCACATCCCACCCAACTCCCCCTCAACTCCCCCCACATCCCACCCAACACCCCCTCAACTCCCCCCACATCGCTCCCAACTCCCCCCACATCCCACACAACTCCCACCGCATCCCACCAAACTCCCCCCACATCCCACCCAACTCCACCCACATCCCACCCAACTCCCCCTCAACTCCCCCCACATCCCACCCAACACACCCCACATCCCACACAACTCCCCCCACATCCCACCCAACTCCCCCCACATCCCACCCAACTCCCCCCACATCTCACGCAACTCCCCCCCACATCCCACCCAACTCCCCCTCAACTCCCCCCACATCCCACCCAATTCCCTCCACATCCCACCCAACTCCCCCTCAACTCCCCCCACATCGCACCCAACTCCCCCTCAACTCCCCCCACATCCCACCCAACTCCCCCTCAACTCCCCCAACATCCCACCCAACTCGCCCCAGATCCCACACAGCTCCCCACTCATCCACCCAACTCACCCTCAACTCCCCTACATCCAACCCAAATCCCCCTCTACATCCCCCACATCCCAAACAACTTCCCCCACAAAACACCACACATCACACACAACTCCACCTCAACTCCCCCCACATCCAATCCAACTCCCCTTCAACTCCCCCCACATCCCACCCAACTCCCCCTCAACTCTCCCCACATCCCACCCAACTCCACACACATCCCAACCAACTCCCCCTCAACTCCCCCCACATCCGACCCAACTACCCCACATCCCACCCAACTCCCCCTCAACTCCCACCACATCCCACCCAACACCCCCTCAACTCCCCCAACATCGCTCCCAACTCCCCCCACATCCCACTCAACTCCCACGGCATCCCACCAAACTCCCCCCACATCCCATCCAACTTCCCCACATCCCACCCAACTCCCCCTCAACTCCCCCCACATCCCACCCAATTCCCCCCACATCCCACCCAACTCCCCCTCAACTCCCCCCACATCGCACCCAACTCCCCCTCAACTCCCCCCACATCCCACCCAACTCCCCCTCAACTCCCCCAACATCCCACCCAACTCCCCCTCAACTCCCCCCACATCCCACCCAACTCACTCCACATCCCACACAACTCCCCCCACATCCCACCCAACTCCCCCCACATCCCACCCATCTCCCCCCACATCCCACGCAACTCCCCCCACATCCCACCCAGCTCGCCCTCAACTACCCCCACATCACACCCAACTCCCTCACATCCCACCCAACACACCCCACATCCCACCCAACTCCCCCTCAACTCCCCCCACATCCCACCCAAATCCCCCCACATCCCACCCAACTCCCGCCACATCCCACCCAACTCCCCACAATCCCAACCAACTCCCCCTCAACTCCCACCACAACACACCCAACACCACTCACATCCCACCCAACTCCCCCTCGAATCCCCCCGCATCCCACCCAACACCCCCCACATCCCACGCAACTCCCCCCACATCCCACCCAACTCCCCATCAACTCCCCCACATCCCACCCAAAACCCCCCACATCCCACCCAAATCCCCCCACATCCCATACAACTCCCACCACATCCCACCCAACTCCCCCTCAACTCCCCCCACACCCACCCAACTCACCCCACATCCCACCCAACTCCCCTCAACTCCCCCCAAATCCCACCCAACTCCCCCCACATCCCACCCTAATCCCCCTCAACTCCCCCCACATCCCACCCAACTCCCCCCACATCCCACCCAACTCCCCCTCAACTCCACCCACATCCCACCCAACTCCCCCCACATCCCACCCAACACCCCCCACATCCCACCCAACTCACCCCACATCCCACCCAACTCACCCCACATCCCACCCAACACCCACCACATCCCACCCAACTCCCCCTCAACTCCCCCCACATCCCACCCAACTCCCCCTCAACTCCCCCCACATCCGACCCAACTCACCCCACATCCCATCCAACTCCCCACAACTCCCCCCACATCCCACCCTACTCCCCCCACATCCCACCCAACTCCACCTAAACTCCCCCCACATCCCATCCAACACCCCCCACAACCCACCCAACTCCCCCTCAACTCCCCCCACATCGCACCCAACTCCCGCTGAACACCACCCACATCCCACCCAACTCCAACCGCATCCCACCCAACTCCCCCCACATCCCACCCAACTCCCCCCACATCCAACCCAACTCCCCCTCAACTCCCCCCACATCGCACCCAACTCCCCCTCAACTCCCCCAACATCCCACCCAACTCGCCCCAGATCCCACACAGCTCCCCACTCATCCACCCAATTCACCCTCAACTCCCCTACATCCAACCCAAATCCCCCTCTACATCCCCCACATCCCAAACAACTTCCCCCACAACACACCACACATCCCACACAACTCCACTTCAACTCCCCCCAGATCCAACCCAACTACCCCTCAACTCCCCCCACATCCCACCCAACTCCCCCTCAACTCTCCCCACATCCCACCCAACTCCACCCACATCCCACCCAACTCCCCCTCAACTCCCCCCACATCCCACCCAACTACCCCACATCCCACCCAACTCCCCCTCAACTCCCCCCACATCCCACCCAACACCCCCTCAACTCCCCCCACATCGCTCCCAACTCCCCCCACATCCCACACAACTCCCACCGCATCCCACCAAACTCCCCCCACATCCCACCCAACTCCACCCACATCCCACCCAACTCCCCCTCAACTCCCCCCACATCCCACCCAACACACCCCACATCCCACACAACTCCCCCCACATCCCACCCAACTCCCCCCACATCCCACCCAACTCCCCCCACATCTCACGCAACTCCCCCCACATCCCACCCAACTCCCCCTCAACTCCCCCCACATCCCACCCAATTCCCTCCACATCCCACCCAACTCCCCCTCAACTCCCCCCACATCGCACCCAACTCCCCCTCAACTCCCCCCACATCCCACCCAACTCCCCCTCAACTCCCCCAACATCCCACCCAACTCGCCCCAGATCCCACACAGCTCCCCACTCATCCACCCAACTCACCCTCAACTCCCCTACATCCAACCCAAATCCCCCTCTACATCCCCCACATCCCAAACAACTTCCCCCACAAAACACCACACATCCCACACAACTCCACCTCAACTCCCCCCACATCCAACCCAACTCCCCTTCAACTCCCCCCACATCCCACCCAACTCCCCCTCAACTCTCCCCACATCCCACCCAACTCCACCCACATCCCAACCAACTCCCCCTCAACTCCCCCCACATCCGACCCAACTACCCCACATCCCACCCAACTCCCCCTCAACTCCCACCACATCCCACCCAACACCCCCTCAACTCCCCCAACATCGCTCCCAACTCCCCCCACATCCCACTCAACTCCCACGGCATCCCACCAAACTCCCCCCACATCCCATCCAACTTCCCCACATCCCACCCAACTCCCCCTCAACTCCCCCCACATCCCACCCAATTCCCCCCACATCCCACCCAACTCCCCCTCAACTCCCCCCACATCGCACCCAACTCCCCCTCAACTCCCCCCACATCCCACCCAACTCCCCCTCAACTCCCCCAACATCCCACCCAACTCCCCCTCAACTCCCCCCACATCCCACCCAACTCACTCCACATCCCACACAACTCCCCCCACATCCCACCCAACTCCCCCCACATCCCACCCATCTCCCCCCACATCCCACGCAACTCCCCCCACATCCCACCCAGCTCGCCCTCAACTACCCCCACATCACACCCAACTCCCTCACATCCCACCCAACACACCCAACATCCCACCCAACTCCCCCTCAACTCCCCCCACATCCCACCCAAATCCCCCCACATCCCACCCAACTCCCGCCACATCCCACCCAACTCCCCACAATCCCAACCAACTCCCCCTCAACTCCCACCACAACACACCCAACACCACTCACATCCCACCCAACTCCCCCTCGAATCCCCCCGCATCCCACCCAACACCCCCCACATCCCACGCAACTCCCCCCACATCCCACCCAACTCCCCATCAACTCCCCCACATCCCTCCCAAAACCCCCCACATCCCACCCAAATCCCCCCACATCCCATACAACTCCCACCACATCCCACCCAACTCCCCCTCAACTCCCCCCACACCCACCCAACTCACCCCACATCCCACCCAACTCCCCTCAACTCCCCCCAAATCCCACCCAACTCCCCCCACATCCCACCCTAATCCCCCTCAACTCCCCCCACATCCCACCCAACTCCCCCCACATCCCACCCAACTCCCCCTCAACTCCACCCACATCCCACCCAACTCCCCCCACATCCCACCCAACACCCCCCACATCCCACCCAACTCACCCCACATCCCACCCAACTCACCCCACATCCCACCCAACACCCACCACATCCCACCCAACTCCCCCTCAACTCCCCCCACATCCCACCCAACTCCCCCTCAACTCCCCCCACATCCGACCCAACTCACCCCACATCCCATCCAACTCCCCACAACTCCCCCCACATCCCACCCTACTCCCCCCACATCCCACCCAACTCCACCTAAACTCCCCCCACATCCCATCCAACACCCCCCACAACCCACCGAACTCCCCCTCAACTCCCCCCACATCGCACCCAACTCCCGCTGAACACCACCCACATCCCACCCAACTCCAACCGCATCCCACCCAACTCCCCCCACATCCCACCCAACTCCCCCCACATCCAACCCAACTCCCCCCACATCCCACCCAAATCCCCCTCAACTCCCCCCACATCCCACCCAATTCCCCCCACATCCCACCCAACTCCCCCTCAACTCCCCCCACATCGCACCCAACTCCCCCTCAACTCCCCCCACATCCCACCCAACTCCCCCTCAACTCCCCCAACATCCCACCCAACTCGCCCCAGATCCCACACAGCTCCCCACTCATCCACCCAACTCACCCTCAACTCCCCTACATCCAACCCAAATCCCCCTCTACATCCCCCACATCCCAAACAACTTCCCCCACAACACACCACACATCCCACACAACTCCACTTCAACTCCCCCCAGATCCAACCCAACTACCCCTCAACTCCCCCCACATCCCACCCAACTCCCCCTCAACTCTCCCCACATCCCACCCAACTCCACCCACATCCCACCCAACTCCCCCTCAACTCCCCCCACATCCCACCCAACTACCCCACATCCCACCCAACTCCCCCTCAACTCCCCCCACATCCCACCCAACACCCCCTCAACTCCCCCCACATCGCTCCCAACTCCCCCCACATCCCACACAACTCCCACCGCATCCCACCAAACTCCCCCCACATCCCACCCAACTCCACCCACATCCCACCCAACTCCCCCTCAACTCCCCCCACATCCCACCCAACACACCCCACATCCCACACAACTCCCCCCACATCCCACCCAACTCCCCCCACATCCCACCCAACTCCCCCCACATCTCACGCAACTCCCCCCACATCCCACCCAACTCCCCCTCAACTCCCCCCACATCCCACCCAATTCCCTCCACATCCCACCCAACTCCCCCTCAACTCCCCCCACATCGCACCCAACTCCCCCTCAACTCCCCCCACATCCCACCCAACTCCCCCTCAACTCCCCCAACATCCCACCCAACTCGCCCCAGATCCCACACAGCTCCCCACTCATCCACCCAACTCACCCTCAACTCCCCTACATCCAACCCAAATCCCCCTCTACATCCCCCACATCCCAAACAACTTCCCCCACAAAACACCACACATCCCACACAACTCCACCTCAACTCCCCCCACATCCAACCCAACTCCCCTTCAACTCCCCCCACATCCCACCCAACTCCCCCTCAACTCTCCCCACATCCCACCCAACTCCACCCACATCCCAACCAACTCCCCCTCAACTCCCCCCACATCCGACCCAACTACCCCACATCCCACCCAACTCCCCCTCAACTCCCACCACATCCCACCCAACACCCCCTCAACTCCCCCAACATCGCTCCCAACTCCCCCCACATCCCACTCAACTCCCACGGCATCCCACCAAACTCCCCCCACATCCCATCCAACTTCCCCACATCCCACCCAACTCCCCCTCAACTCCCCCCACATCCCACCCAATTCCCCCCACATCCCACCCAACTCCCCCTCAACTCCCCCCACATCGCACCCAACTCCCCCTCAACTCCCCCCACATCCCACCCAACTCCCCCTCAACTCCCCCAACATCCCACCCAACTCCCCCTCAACTCCCCCCACATCCCACCCAACTCACTCCACATCCCACACAACTCCCCCCACATCCCACCCAACTCCCCCCACATCCCACCCATCTCCCCCCACATCCCACGCAACTCCCCCCACATCCCACCCAGCTCGCCCTCAACTACCCCCACATCACACCCAACTCCCTCACATCCCACCCAACACACCCAACATCCCACCCAACTCCCCCTCAACTCCCCCCACATCCCACCCAAATCCCCCCACATCCCACCCAACTCCCGCCACATCCCACCCAACTCCCCACAATCCCAACCAACTCCCCCTCAACTCCCACCACAACACACCCAACACCACTCACATCCCACCCAACTCCCCCTCGAATCCCCCCGCATCCCACCCAACACCCCCCACATCCCACGCAACTCCCCCCACATCCCACCCAACTCCCCATCAACTCCCCCACATCCCACCCAAAACCCCCCACATCCCACCCAAATCCCCCCACATCCCATACAACTCCCACCACATCCCACCCAACTCCCCCTCAACTCCCCCCACACCCACCCAACTCACCCCACATCCCACCCAACTCCCCTCAACTCCCCCCAAATCCCACCCAACTCCCCCCACATCCCACCCTAATCCCCCTCAACTCCCCCCACATCCCACCCAACTCCCCCCACATCCCACCCAACTCCCCCTCAACTCCACCCACATCCCACCCAACTCCCCCCACATCCCACCCAACACCCCCCACATCCCACCCAACTCACCCCACATCCCACCCAACTCACCCCACATCCCACCCAACACCCACCACATCCCACCCAACTCCCCCTCAACTCCCCCCACATCCCACCCAACTCCCCCTCAACTCCCCCCACATCCGACCCAACTCACCCCACATCCCATCCAACTCCCCACAACTCCCCCCACATCCCACCCTACTCCCCCCACATCCCACCCAACTCCACCTAAACTCCCCCCACATCCCATCCAACACCCCCCACAACCCACCGAACTCCCCCTCAACTCCCCCCACATCGCACCCAACTCCCGCTGAACACCACCCACATCCCACCCAACTCCAACCGCATCCCACCCAACTCCCCCCACATCCCACCCAACTCCCCCCACATCCAACCCAACTCCCCCCACATCCCACCCAAATCCCCCTCAACTCCCCCCACATCCCACCCAATTCCCCCCACATCCCACCCAACTCCCCCTCAACTCCCCCCACATCGCACCCAACTCCCCCTCAACTCCCCCCACATCCCACCCAACTCCCCCTCAACTCCCCCAACATCCCACCCAACTCGCCCCAGATCCCACACAGCTCCCCACTCATCCACCCAACTCACCCTCAACTCCCCTACATCCAACCCAAATCCCCCTCTACATCCCCCACATCCCAAACAACTTCCCCCACAACACACCACACATCCCACACAACTCCACTTCAACTCCCCCCAGATCCAACCCAACTACCCCTCAACTCCCCCCACATCCCACCCAACTCCCCCTCAACTCTCCCCACATCCCACCCAACTCCACCCACATCCCACCCAACTCCCCCTCAACTCCCCCCACATCCCACCCAACTACCCCACATCCCACCCAACTCCCCCTCAACTCCCCACACATCCCACCCAACACCCCCTCAACTCCCCCCACATCGCTCCCAACTCCCCCCACATCCCACCCAACTCCCATCGCATCCCACCAAACTCCCCCCACATCCCACCCAACTCCACCCACATCCCACCCAACTCACCCTCAACTCCCCCCACATCCCACCCAACTCACCCCACATCCCACACAACTCCCCCCACATCCCACCCAACTCCCCCCACATCCCACCCAACTCCCCCCACATCTCACGCAACTCCCCCCACATCCCACCCAACTCCCCCTCAACTCCCACCACATCGCACCCAACTCCCCCTCAACTCCCCCCACATCCCACCCAACTCCCCCTCAACTCCCCCAACATCCCACCCAACTCGCCCCAGATCCCACACAGCTCCCCACTCATCCACCCAACTCACCCTCAACTCCCCAACATCCAACCCAAATCCCCCTCTACATCCCCCACATCCCAACCAACTTACCCCAAAACACACCACTCATCCCACACAACTCCACCTCAACTCCCCCCACATCCAACCCAACTCCCGTTCAACTCCCCCCACATCCCACCCAACTCCCCCTCAACTCTCACCACATCCCACCCAACACCACCCACATCCCAACCAACTCCCCCTCAACTCCCCCCACATCCTACCCAACTACCCCACATCCCACCCAACTCCCCCTCAACTCCCCCCACATCCCACCCAAAACCCCCTCAACTCCCCCCACATCGCTCCCAACTCCCCCCACATCCCACCCAACTCCCACCGCATCCCACCAAACTCCCCCCACATCCCACCCAACTACCCCACATCCCACCCAACTCCCCCTCAACTCCCCCCACATCCCACCCAATTCCCCCCACATCCCACCCAACTCCCACTCAACTCCCCCCACATCGCACCCAACTCCCCCTCAACTCCCCCCACATCCCACCCAACTCCCCCTCAACTCCCCCAACATCCCACCCAACTCCCCCTCAACACCCCCACATCCCACCCAACTCACTCCACATCCCACACAACTCCCCCCACATCCCACCCAACT
This sequence comes from Isurus oxyrinchus, assembly GCA_026770705.1. NCBI lineage: Eukaryota > Metazoa > Chordata > Chondrichthyes > Lamniformes > Lamnidae > Isurus > Isurus oxyrinchus. Next base: position 115,485 of record JANJGN010001428.1, on the reverse strand, counting down.
CCCCCCACATCCCACCCATCTCCACCCACATCCCACGCAACTCCACCCACATCCCACCCAACTCCCCCTCAACTCCCCCCACATCCCACCCAATTCCCCCCACAACCCACCCAACTCCCCCTCAACTCCCCACACTTAGCACCGAACTCCCCCTCAACTCCCCCCACATCCCACCCAACTCCCCCTCAACTCCCCCAACATCCCACCCAACTCACCCTCAACTCCCCAACATCGAACCCAAATCCCCCTCTACATCCCCCACATCCCAACCAACTTCCCCCAAAACACACCACACATCCCAGACAACTCCACCTCAACTCCCCCCACATCCAACCCAACTCCCCTTCAACTCCCCCCACATCCCACCCAACTCCCCCTCAACTCTACCCACATCCCACACAACCCCACCCACATCCCACCCAACTCCCCCTCAACTCCCCCCACATCCCACCCAACTACCCCACATCCCACACAACTCCCCATCAACTCCCCCCACATCCCACACAACACCCCCTCAAGTCCCCCCACATCGCTCCCAACTCTCCCCACATTCCACCCAACTCCCACCGCATCCCACCAAACTCCCCCCACATCCCACCCACTTCCCCCACATCCCACCCAACTCCCCCTCAACTCCCCCCACATCCCACCCAACTCACCCCACATCCCACCCAACTCCCCTCAACTCCCCGCACATCCCACCCAACTCCCCCCACATTCCACCCAACTCCAGCTAAACACCCCCCACATCCCACCCAACTCCCCCCACATCCCACCCAACACCCCCTCAACTCCCCCCACATCCCACCCAACTCCCCCTCAACTCCCCCCACATCGCACCCAACTCCCGCTGAACACCACCCACATCCCACCCAACTCCAACCGCATCCCACCCAACTCCCCCCACATCCCACCCTACTCCCCCCACATCCCACCCAACTCCCCCCACATCCCAAACAACTCCCCCCACATCCCACCCAAATCCCCCTCAACTCCCCCCACATCCCACACAATTCCCCCCACATCCCACCCAACTCCCCCTCAACGCCCCCAACATCGCACCCAACTCCCCCTCAACTCCCCCCACATCCCACCCAACTCCCCCTCAACTCCCCCAACATCCCACCCAACTCGCCCCAGATCCCACACTGCACCCCACTCATCCAACCAACTCACCCTCAACTCCGCTACATCCAACCCAAATCCCCCTCTACATCCCCCACATCCCAAACAACTTCCCCCACAACACACCACACATCCCACACAACTCCACCTCAACTCCCCCCACATCCAACCCAACTCCCCTTCAACTCCCCCCACATCCCACCCAACTCCCCCTCAACTCTCCCCACATCCCAACCAACTCCACCCACATCCCACCCAACTCCCCCTCAACTCCCCCCACATCCCACCCAACACCCCCTCAACTCCACCCACATCGCTCCCAACTCCCCCCACATCCCACCCAACTCCCACCGCATCCCACCAAACTCCCCCCACATCCCACCCAACTCCCCCACATCCCTCCCAACTCCCCCACTACTCACCCCACATCCCACCCAACTCACCCCACATCCCACACAACTCCCTCCACATCCCACCCAACTCCCCCCACATCCCACCCAACTCCCCCCACATCCCACGCAACTCCCCCCACATCCCACCCAACTCCCCCTCAACTCCCCCCACATCCCACCCAATTCCCCCCACATCCCACCCAACTCCCCCTCAACTCCCCCCACATCGCACCCAACTCCCCCTCAACTCCCCCCACATCACACCCAACTCCCTCTCAACTCCCCCAACATCCCACCCAACTCGCACCAGATCCCACACAGCTCCCCACTCATCCACCCAACTCCCCCTCAACTCCCCCCACATCCCACCCAACTCCCCCTCAACTCCCCCCACATCCCACCCAATTCCCCCCACATCCCACCCAACTCCCCCTCAACTCCCCCCACATCGCACCCAACTCCCCCTCAACTCCCCCCACATCACACCCAACTCCCTCTCAACTCCCCCAACATCCCACCCAACTCTCCCCAGATCCCACACAGCTCCCCACCCATCCACCCAACTCACCCTCAACTCCCCTACATCCAATCCAAATCCCCCTCTACATCCCCCACATCCCAAACAACTTCCCCCACAACACACCACACATGCCACACAACTCCACCTCAACTCCCCCCACATCCAACCCAACTCCCCTTCAACTCCCCCCACATCCCACCCAACTCCCCCCACATCCCACACAAATCTCCCCACATCCCACCCAACTCCCCCTCAACTCCCCCCACATCCCACCCAACTCCCCCTCAACTCCCCCCACATCCCACCCAACTCCACCTAAACTCCCCCCACATCCCATCCAACACCCCCCACAACCCACCCAACTCCCCCTCAACTCCCCCCACATCCCACCCAACTCCCCCTCAACTCCCCCCACATCGCACCCAACTCCCGCTGAACACCACCCACATCCCACCCAACTCCAACCGCATCCCACCCAACTCCCCCCACATCCCACCCAACTCCCCCCACATCCAACCCAACTCCCCCCACATCCCACCCAAATCCCCCTCAACTCCCCCCACATCCCAGCCAATTCCCCCCACATCCCACCCAACTCCCCCTCAACTCCCCCCACATCGCACCCAACTCCCCCTCAACTCCCCCCACATCCCACCCAACTCCCCCTCAACTCCCCCAACATCCCACCCAACTCGCCCCAGATCCCACACAGCTCCCCACTCATCCACCCAACTCACCCTCAACTCCCCTACATCCAACCCAAATCCCCCTCTACATCCCCCACATCCCAAACAACTTCCCCCACAACACACCACACATCCCACACAACTCCACTTCAACTCCCCCCAGATCCAACCCAACTACCCCTCAACTCCCCCCACATCCCACCCAACTCCCCCTCAACTCTCCCCACATCCCACCCAACTCCACCCACATCCCACCCAACTCCCCCTCAACTCCCCCCACATCCCACCCAACTACCCCACATCCCACCCAACTCCCCCTCAACTCCCCCCACATCCCACCCAACACCCCCTCAACTCCCCCCACATCGCTCCCAACTCCCCCCACATCCCACCCAACTCCCATCGCATCCCACCAAACTCCCCCCACATCCCACCCAACTCCACCCACATCCCACCCAACTCACCCTCAACTCCCCCCACATCCCACCCAACTCACCCCACATCCCACACAACTCCCCCCACATCCCACCAAACTCCCCCCACATCCCACCCAACTCCCCCCACATCTCACGCAACTCCCCCCACATCCCACCCAACTCCCCCTCAACTCCCACCACATCGCACCCAACTCCCCCTCAACTCCCCCCACATCCCACCCAACACCCCCTCAACTCCCCCAACATCCCACCCAACTCGCCCCAGATCCCACACAGCTCCCCACTCATCCACCCAACTCACCCTCAACTCCCCAACATCCAACCCAAATCCCCCTCTACATCCCCCACATCCCAAACAACTTCCCCCACAACTCACTACACATCCCACACAACTCCACCTCAACTCCCCCCACATCCAACCCAACTCCCCTTCAACTACCCCCACATCCCACCCAACTCCCCCTCAACTCTCACCACATCCCACCCAACACCACCCACATCCCAACCAACTCCCCCTCAACTCCCCCCACATCCTACCCAACTACCCCACATCCCACCCAACTCCCCCTCAACTCCCCCCACATCCCACCCAAAACCCCCTCAACTCCCCCCACATCGCTCCCAACTCCCCCCACATCCCACCCAACTCCCACCGCATCCCACCAAACTCCCCCCACATCCCACCCAACTACCCCACATCCCACCCAACTCCCCCTCAACTCCCCCCACATCCCACCCAATTCCCCCCACATCCCACCCAACTCCCCCTCAACTCCCCCCACATCGCACCCAACTCCCCCTCAACTCCCCCCACATCCCACCCAACTCCCCCTCAACTCCCCCAACATCCCACCCAACTCCCCCTCAACACCCCCACATCCCACCCAACTCACTCCACATCCCACACAACTCCCCCCACATCCCACCCAACTCCCCCCACATCCCACCCATCTCCACCCACATCCCACGCAACTCCACCCACATCCCACCCAACTCCCCCTCAACTCCCCCCACATCCCACCCAATTCCCCCCACAACCCACCCAACTCCCCCTCAACTCCCCACACTTAGCACCGAACTCCCCCTCAACTCCCCCCACATCCCACCCAACTCCCCCTCAACTCCCCCAACATCCCACCCAACTCACCCTCAACTCCCCAACATCGAACCCAAATCCCCCTCTACATCCCCCACATCCCAACCAACTTCCCCCAAAACACACCACACATCCCAGACAACTCCACCTCAACTCCCCCCACATCCAACCCAACTCCCCTTCAACTCCCCCCACATCCCACCCAACTCCCCCTCAACTCTACCCACATCCCACACAACCCCACCCACATCCCACCCAACTCCCCCTCAACTCCCCCCACATCCCACCCAACTACCCCACATCCCAGACAACTCCCCATCAACTCCCCCCACATCCCACACAACACCCCCTCAAGTCCCCCCACATCGCTCCCAACTCCCCCCACATTCCACCCAACTCCCACCGCATCCCACCAAACTCCCCCCACATCCCACCCACTTCCCCCACATCCCACCCAACTCCCCCTCAACTCCCCCCACATCCCACCCAACTCACCCCACATCCCACCCAACTCCCCTCAACTCCCCCCACATCCCACCCAACACCCCCCACATTCCACCCAACTCCAGCTCAACTCCCCCCACATCCCACCCAACTCCCCCCACATCCCACCCAACTCCCCCTCAACTCCCCCCACATCCCACCCAACTCCCCCTCAACTCCCCCCACATCGCACCCAACTCCCGCTGAACACCACCCACATCCCACCCAACTCCAACCGCATCCCACCCAACTCCCCCCACATCCCACCCTACTCCCCCCACATCCCACCCAACTCCCCCCACATCCCAAACAACTCCCCCCACATCCCAACCAAATCCCCCTAAACTCCCCCCACATCCCACCCAATTCCCCCCACATCCCACCCAACTCCCCCTCAACTCCCCCCACATCGCACCCAACTCCCCCTCAACTCCCCCCACATCCCACCCAACTCCCCCTCAACTCCCCCAACATCCCACCCAACTCGCCCCAGATCCCACACAGCTCCCCACTCATCCAACCAACTCACCCTCAACTCCCCTACATCCAACCCAAATCCCCCTCTACATCCCCCACATCCCAAACAACTTCCCCCACAACACACCACACATCCCACACAACTCCACCTCAACTCCCCCCACATCCAACCCAACTCCCCTTCAACTCCCCCCACATCCCACCCAACTCCCCCTCAACTCTCCCCACATCCCAACCAACTCCACCCACATCCCACCCAACTCCCCCTCAACTCCCCCCACATCCCACCCAACACCCCCTCAACTCCACCCACATCGCTCCCAACTCCCCCCACATCCCACCCAACTCCCACTGCATCCCACCAAACTCCCCCCACATCCCACCCAACTCCCCCACATCCCTCCCAACTCCCCCACTACTCACTCCACATCCCACCCAACTCACCCCACATCCCACACAACTCCCCCCACATCCCACCCAACTCCCCCCACATCCCACCCAACTCCCCCCACATCCCACCCAACTCCCCCTCAACTCCCCCCACATCCCACCCAATTCCCCCCACATCCCACCCAACTCCCCCTCAACTCCCCCCACATCGCACCCAACTCCCCCTCAACTCCCCCCACATCACACCCAACTCCCCCTCAACTCCCCCCACATCGCACCCAACTCCCGCTGAACACCACCCACATCCCACCCAACTCCAACCGCATCCCACCCAACTCCCCCCACATCCCACCCTACTCCCCCCACATCCCACCCAACTCCCCCCACATCCCAAACAACTCCCCCCACATCCCACCCAAATCCCCCTAAACTCCCCCCACATCCCACCCAATTCCCCCCACATCCCACCCAACTCCCCCTCAACGCCCCCAACATCGCACCCAACTCCCCCTCAACTCCCCCCACATCCCACCCAACTCCCCCTCAACTCCCCCAACATCCCACCCAACTCGCCCCAGATCGCACACAGCACCCCACTCATCCAACCAACTCACCCTCAACTCCGCTACATCCAACCCAAATCCCCCTCTACATCCCCCACATCCCAAACAACTTCCCCCACAACACACCACACATCCCACACAACTCCACCTCAACTCCCCCCACATCCAACCCAACTCCCCTTCAACTCCCCCCACATCCCACCCAACTCCCCCCACATCCCACACAAATCTCCCCACATCCCACCCAACTCCCTCTCAACTCCCCCCACATCCCACCCTACTCCCCCTCAACTCCCCCCACATCCCACCCAACTCCCCCCACATCGCACCCAACTCCCCCTCAACTCCCCCCACATCCCACCCAACTCCCCCTCAACTCCCCCCACATCCCACCCAACTCCCCTCACATCCCATCCAACTCCTTCTCAACTCCCCCCACATCTCACCCAACTCCCCCCACATCCCACCCAACTCCCCTCACATCCCACCCAACTCCCCCCTCATCCCACCCAACTCCCCATAAATGCCCCTCACATTCCACCCAACTCCCCCTCAACTCCCCCCACATCCCTCCCAACTCCCCACACATACCACCCAAATACCCCTCAACTCCCCCCGCATCCCACCCAACATTCCTCACATCCCACCCAACACCCCCCACATCCCACCCAACTCCCCCTCAACTCCCCCCACATCCCACCCAACATCCTCCACATCCCACCCAACACCCCCCACATCCCACCCAACTCTCCCCACATCCCATCCAACTCCCCCCACACCCCCCACCCAACTCCCGCTCAACTCCCCCCACATCCCACCCAACTCCCGCTCAACTCCCCCCACATCCCACCCAACTCCACCTCAACTACCCCCACATCCCACCCAACTCCCCCCACATTCCACCCAACTCCACCTCAACTACCCCCAAATCCCACTCAACTCCCCCCACATCCCACCCAACTCCACCTCAACTACCCCCACATCCCACCCAACTCCCCCCACATCCCACCCAACTCCACCTCAACTACCCCCACATCCCACACAACTTCCACTCAACTCCCCCCCTCATCCCACACAAATCCCCCCAGATCCCACCCAACTCCCCCCACATCCCACCCAACTCCCACCACATCCCACCCATCTCCCCCCAGATCCCACCCAACTCCCCCCACATCCCACCCATCTCCCCCTCAAATCCACCCACATCCCACCCAACTCCCCCTCAACTCCCCCCACATCCCACCCAACTCCACCCACATCCCACCCAACTCACTCTCAACTCCCCCCACATCGCACCCAGCTCCCCCTGAACTCCCCCCACATCCCACCCAACTACACCCACATTCCACCCAACTCCCCCTCAACTCCCCCCACATCCCACACAACTCCACCCACATCCCACCCAACTCCCCGTCAACTCCCCCCACATCCCACCCAACTCTCCCCAGATCCCACACAGCTCCCCACTCATCCACCCAACTCACCCTCAACTCCCCAACATCGAACCCAAATCCCCCACTACATCCCCCACATCCCAACCAACTTCCCCCAAAACACGCCACACATCCCAGACAACTCCACCTCAACTCCCCCCACATCCAACCCAACTCCCCTTCAACTCCCCCCACATCCCACCCAACACCCCCTCAACTCTCCCCACATCCCACCCAACTCCACCCACATCCCACCGAACTCCCCCTCAACTCCCCCACATCCCACCCAACTACCCCACATCCCACACAACTCGCCCTCAACTACCCCCACATCCCACCCAACACACCCTCAACTCCCCCCACATCGCTCCCAACTCCCCCCACATTCCACCCAACTCCCACCGCATCCCACCAAACTCCCCCCACATCCCACCCAATTCCCCCACATCCCACCCAACTCCCCCTCAACTCCCCCCACATCCCACCCAACTCACCCCACATCCCACCCAACTCCCATCAACTCCCCCCACATCCCACCCAACTCCCCCACATCCCACCCAACTCCACCTCAACTCCCCCCACATCCCACCCAACTCCCCCCACATCCCACCCAACTCCCCCTCAACTCCCCCCCCATCCCACCCAACTCCCCCTCAACTCCCCCCCCATCCCACCCAACTCCCCCTCAACTCCCCCCACATCCCACCCAACTCCAACCGCATCCCACCCAACTCCCCCCACATCCCACCCTACTCCCCCCACATCGCACCCAACTCCCCCCACATCCCAAACAACTCCCACCACATCCCACCCAAATCCGCCTATACTCCCCCCACATCCCACGCAATTCCCCCCACATCCCACCCAACTCCCCCTCAACTCCCCCCACATCGCACCCAACTCCCCCTCAACTCCCCCCACATCCCACCCAACTCCCCCTCAACTCCCCCAACATCCCACCCAACTCGCCCCAGATCCCACACAGCTCCCCACTCATCCACCCAACTCACCCTCAACTCCCCTACATCCAACCCAAATCCCCCACTACATCCCCCACATCCCAAATAAACTTCCCCCACAACACACCACACATCCCACACAACTCCACCTCAACTCCCCCCACATCCAACCCAACTCCCCTTCAACTCCCGCCACATCCCACCCAACTCCCCCTCAACTCTCCCCACATCCCACCCAATTCCACCAACATCCCACCCAACACCCCCTCAACTCCCCCCACATCCCACCCAACTACCCCACATCCCACCCAACTCGCCCTCAACTCCCCCCACATCCCACCCAACACCCCCTCAACTCCCCCCACATCGCTCCCAACTCCCCCCACATCCCACCCAACTCCCACCGCATCCCACCAAACTCCCCCCACATCCCACCCAACTCCCCCACATCCCACCCAACTCCCCCACTACTCACCCCACATCCCACCCAACTCACCCCACATCCCACACAACTCCCGCCACATCCCACCCAACTCCCACCACATCCCACCCAAATCCCCCCACATCCCACGCAACTCCCCCCACATCCCACCCAACTCCCCCTCAACGCCACACAACATCCCACCCAATTCCCCCCACATCCCACCAAACTCCCCCTCAACTCCCCCCACATCGCACCCAACTCCCCCTCAACTCCCCCCACATCACACCCAACTCCTCCTCAACTCCCCCAACATCCCACCCAAAACGCCCCAGATCCCACACAGCTCCCCACTCATCCACCCAACTCACCCTCAACTCCCCTACATCCAACCCAAATCCCCCGCTACATCCCCCACATCCCAAACAACTTCCCCCACAACACACCACACATCCCACACAACTCCACCTCAACTCCCCCCACATCCAACCCAACTCCCCTTCAACTCCCCCCACATCCCACCCAACTCCCCCCACATCCCACACAAATCTCCCCACATCCCACCCAACTCCCCCTCAACTCCCCCCACATCCCACCCAACTCCCCCCAAATCGCACCGAACTCCCCCTCAACTCCCCCCACATCCCACCCAACACCCCCTCAACTCCCCCCACATCCCACCCAACTCCCCTCACATCCCACCCAACTCCTTCTCAACTCCCCCCACATCCCACCCAACTCCCCCCTCATCCCACCCAACTCCCCATAAACGCCCCTCAAATTCCACCCAACTCCCCCTCAACTCCCCCTACATCCCTCGCAACTCCCCACACATCCCACCCAAATACCCCTCAACTCCCCCCACAACCCACCCAACACTCCTCACATCCCACCCAACACCCCCCACATCCCACCCAACTCCCCCTCAACTCCCCCCACATCCCACCCAACATCCTCCACATCCCACCCAACTCCCCCCACATCCCACCCAACTCTCCCCACATCACACCCAACTCCCCCCACATCCCACCCAACTCCAGCTCAACTCCCCCCACATCCCACTCAACTCCCCCCACAACCCACCCAACTCCCGCTCAACTCCCCCCACATCCCACCCAACTCCACCTCAACTACCCCCACATCCCACTCAACTCCCCCCATATCCCACCCAACTCCACCTCAACTACCCCCACATCCCACCCAACTCCCCCCACATCCCACCCAACTCCACCTCAACTACCCGCACATCCCACCCAACTTCCACTCAACTCCCCCCCCCATCCCAACCAACTACCACCACATCCCACCCATCTCCCCCCAGATCCCACCCAACTCCCGCCACATCCCACCCATCTCCCCCTCAAATCCACCCACATCCCACCCAACTCCCCCTCAACTCCCCCCACATCCCACCCAACTCCCCGCACATCCCACCAAACTCCCCCTGAACTCCCCACACATCTCACCCAACTCCACCCACATCCCACCCAACTCCCCCTCAAATCCCCCCACATCCCACCCAACTCCACCCACATCCCACCCAACTCACTCTCAACTCCCTCCACATCGCACCCAGCTCCCCGCACATCCCACCCAACTCCCCCTCAACTCCCCCCACATCCCACCCAACTCCACCCACATCCCACCCAACTCCCCCTCAACTCCCCCCACATCCCACCCAACTCCACCCACATCCCACGCAACTCACCCTCAACTCCCCCCACATCCCACCCAACTCCCGCTCAACTCCCCCCACATCCCACTCAATTCCCCCCACATCCCACCCAACTCCACCTCAACTAACCCCACATCCCTCCCAACTCCCGCTCAACTCCCCCCACATCCCACCCATCTCCCCCTCAACTCCCCGCACATCCCACACAACTCCACCTCAACTCCCCCCACATCCCAACCAACTCCACCTCAACTACCCCCTCATCCCATTCAACTACCCCCACATCCCACCCAACTCCCGCTCAACTCCCCCGACATCCCACCCATCTCCCCCTCAACTCCCCCCACATCCCACACAACTCCACCTCAACTCTCCCCACATCCCACCCAACTCCACCTCAACTCCCCCCACATCCCACCCAACTCCCGCTCAACTCCCCCGACATCCCACCCATCTCCCCCTCAACTCCCCCCACATCCCACACAACTCCACCTCAACTCTCCCCACATCCCACACAACTCCACCTCAACTCCCCCCACATCCCACCCAACTCCACCTCAACTACACCCACATCCCACTCAACTCCCCCCAGATCCCACCCAACTCCCCCCACATCCCACCCAACTCCCCGCACATCCCACCCAACTCCCCCTGAACTCCCCCCACATCCCACCCAACTCCACCCACATCCCACCCAACTCCCCCTCAACTCCCTCCACATCCCACACAACTTCCCCCACATCCCACCCAACACCCCCCAACTCCCCCTTAACTCTCCCCACATCCCACCCAAGTCCCCCCACATCCCACCCAACTCCCCCTCAACTCCCCCCACATCCCACCCAACTCCCCCCACATCCCACTCAACTCCCCCCTCATCACACCCAACTACCCCCACATCCCACCCAACTCACCCAACATCCCAAACAACTCCCCCTCAACTCCCCCCACATCCCACCCAAATCCCCCTCAACTCCCCCCACATCCCACCCAACGCCACCCACATCCCACCCAACTCCCCCCACCTCCCACACAACTCCCCGCACATCCCATCCAACTCACCCTCAACTCCCCCCACATCCCACCAAACTCCCCCCACATCCCACCCAACTCCACCCACATCCCACCCAACTCCCCCCACATCCCACACAACTCCCCTCACCTCCCACCCAACTCCAACTCAACTCCCCCCACATTCCACACAACTCCGACCACATCCCTCCGAACTCCAACCTCATCCCCCACACATTCCACCCAACTCCCCCTCAACTCCCCCCACATCCCACCCAACTCCCCCTCAAATCCCCCCACATCCCACCCAACTCCCCCCACATCCCACACAACTCTCCCCACATCCCACCCAACACCCCCACATCCCACCCAACTCCCCCTCAACTCCCCCCACATCCCACCCAACTCGCCCCACATCCCACCCAACTCCCCCCACATCCCGCCCAACTCCTCCTCAACTCCCCCCACATCCCACCCAACACCCCCTCAACTCCCGCAACATCCCACCCAACTCCCCCTCAACTCCCCTCACATCCCACCCAACTCCCCCTCAACTTCCGCAACATCCCACCCAACTCCCCCTCAACTCCCCCCACATCCCACCCAACTCCACCTCAACTCCCCCTCAACTCCACCCACATCCCACCCAACTCACGCTCAACTTCCCCCTCATCCCACTCAACTCCCCCCACATTCCACTCAACTCCCCCTCAACTCCCCCCACATCCCACCCAACTCCCCCTCAACTCCACCCACATCCCACCCAACTCACGCTCAACTTCCCCCTCATCCCACTCAACTCCCCCCACATTCCACCCAACTCCCCCTCAACTCCCCCCACACCACACCCAAAACCCCCCACATCCCACACAACTCCCCCCACATCCCATACAACTCACCCCACATCCCACCCAACTCCCCCTCAACTCCCCCCACACCCACCCAACTCACCCCACATCCCACCCAACTCCCCTCAACTCCCCACACATCCCCCCAAACTCCCCCCACATCCCACCCTAATCCCCCTCAACTCCCCCCACATCCCACCCAACTCCCCCCACATCCCAACCAACTCCCCCTCAACTCCACCCACATCCCACCCAACTCCCCCCACATCCCACCCAACTCCCCCTCAAATCCACCCACATCACACCCAACTCCCCCTCAACTCCCCCCACATCGCACCCAACTCCCGCTGAACACCACCCACATCCCACCGAACTCCAACCGCATCCCACCCAACTCCCCCCACATCCCACCCAACTCCCCCTCAACTCCCCCAACATCCCACCCAACTCGCCCCAGATCCCACACAGCTCCCCACTCATCCACCCAACTCACCCTCAACTCCCCTACATCCAACCCAAATCCCCCTCTACATCCCCCACATCCCAAACAACTTCCCCCACAACACACCACACATCCCACACAACTCCACCTCAACTCCCCCCACATCCAACCCAACTCCCCTTCAACTCCCCCCACATCCCACCCAACTCCCCCTCAACTCTCCCCACATCCCACCCAACTCCACTCCCATCCCACCCAACTCCCCCTCAACACCCCCCACATCCCACCCAACTACCCCACATCCCACCCAACTCAGCCTCAACTCCCCCCACATCCCAACCAACACACCCTCAACTCCACGCACATCGCTCCCAACTCCCCCCACATCCCACCCAACTGCCCCCGCATCCCAACAAACTCCCCCCACATCCCACCCAACTCCCCCACATCCCACCCAACTCCCCCTCAACTCCCCCCACATCCCACCCAACTCACCCCACATCCCACACAACTCCCCCCACATCGCACCCAAGTCCCCCCACATCCCACCCAACTCCCCCCACATCCCACGCAACTCCCCCCACATCCCACCCAACTCCCCCTCAACTCCCCCCACATCCCACCCAATTCCCCCCACATCCCACCCAACTCCCCCTCAACTCCCCCCACATCGCACCCAACTCCCGCTCAACTCCCCCCACATCCCACCCAACTCCCCCCACATCCCACCCAACTCCCCCCACATCCCACCCAAATCCCCCTCAACTCCCCCCACATCCCACACAATTCCCCCCACATGCCACCCAACTCCCCCTCAACTTCCCCCACATCGCACCCAACTCCCCCTCAACTCCCCCCACATCCCACCCAACTCCCCCTCAACTCCCCCAACATCCCACCCAACTCGCCCCAGATCCCACACAGCTCCCCACTCATCCACCCAACTCACCCTCAACTCCCCTACATCCAACCCAAATCCCCCTCTACATCCCCCACATCCCAAACAACTTCCCCCACAACACACCACACATCCCACACAACTCCACCTCAACTCCCCCCACATCCAACCCAACTCCCCTTCAACACCCCCCACATCCCACCCAACTCCCCCTCAACTCTCCCCACATCGCACCCAACTCCACCCACATCCCACCCAACTCCCCCTCAACACCCCCCACATCCCACCCAACTACCCCACATCCCACCCAACTCAGCCTCAACTCCCCCCACATCCCAACCAACACCCCCTCAACTCCACGCACATCGCTCCCAACTCCCCCCACATCCCACCCAACTGCCCCCGCATCCCAACAAACTCCCCCCACATCCCACCCAACTCCCCCACATCCCACCCAACTCCCCCTCAACTCCCCCCACATCCCACCCAACTCACCCCACATCCCACACAACTCCCCCCACATCGCACCCAACTCCCCCCACATCCCACCCAACTCCCCCCACATCCCACGCAACTCCCCCCACATCCCACCCAACTCCCCCTCAACTCCCCCCACATCCCACCCAATTCCCCCCACATCCCACCCAACTCCCCCTCAACTCCCCCCACATCGCACCCAACTCCCCCTCAACTCCCCCCACATCCCACCCAACTCCCCCTCAACTCCCCCAACATCCCACCCAACTCGCCCCAGATCCCACACAGCTCCTCCCTCATCCACCCAACTCACCCTCAACTCCCGTACATCCAACCCAAATCCCCCTCTACATCCCCCACATCCCAAACAACTTCCCCCACAACACACCACACATCCCACACAACTCCACCTCAACTCCTCCCACATCCAATCCAACTCCCCTTCAACTCCCCCCACATCCCACCCAACTCCCCCTCAACTCTCCCCACATCTCACGCAACTCCACCCACATCCCACCCAACTCCCCCTCAACTCCCACCACATCCCACCCAACACCCCCTCAACTCCCCCCTCATCGCTCCCAACTCCCCCCACATCCCACCCAACTCCCACCGCATCCCACCAAATTCCCCCCACATCCCACCCAACTACCCCACATCCCACCCAACTCCCCCTCAACTCCCCCCACTTCCCACCCAATTCCCCCCACATCCCACCCAACTCCCCCTCAACTCCCCCCACATCGCTCCCAACTCCCCCTCAACTCCCACCACATCCCACCCAACTCCCCCTCAACTCCCCCAACATCCCACCCAACTCCCCCTCAACTCCCCCCACATCCCACCCAACTCACCCCACATTCCACACAACTCCCCCCACATCCCACACAACTCCCCCCACATCCCTCCCATCTCCCCACACATCCCACGCAACTCCCCCCACATCCCACCCAATTCCCCCTCAACTCCCCCCACATCCCACCCAATTCCCCCCACATCCCAAACAACTCCCCCTCAACTCCCCACACATCGCACGAAACTCCCCCTCAACTCCCCCCACATCCCACCCAACTCCCCCTCAACTCCCCCAGCATCCCACCCAACTCCCCCTCAACTCCCCCCACATCCCACCCAACTCTCCCCAGATCCCACACAGCTCCCCACTCATCCACCCAACTCACCCTCAACTCCCCAACATACAAACCAAATCCCCCTCTACATCCCCCACATCCCAACCAACTTCCCCCAAAACACACCACACATCCCAGACAACTCCTCCTCAACTCCTCCCACATCCAACCCAACTCCCCTTCAACTCCCCCCACATCCCACCCAACTCCCCCTCATCTCCCCCCACATCCCACCCAACTCACCCCACATCCCACCCAATTCCCCTCAACTCCCCCCACATCCCACCCAACTCCCCCACATCCCACCCAACTCCACCTCAACACCCCCCACATCCCACCCAACTCCCCCCACATCCCACCCAATTCCCCCTCAACTCCCCCCACATACCACCCAACTCCCCCTCAACTCCACCCACATCGCACCCAACTCCCGCTGAACACCACCCACATCCCACACAACTCCAACCGCATCCCACCCAACTCCCCCCACATCCCACCCTACTCCCCCCACATCCCACCCAACTACCCCCACATCCCACCCAACTCCCCCCACATCCCACCCAAATCCCCCTAAACTCCCCCCTCATCCCACCCAATTCCCCCCACATCCCACCCAACTCCCCCTCAACTCCCCCCACATCGCACCCAACTCCCCCTCAACTCCCCCCACATCCCACCCAACTCCCCCTCAACTCCCCCCACATTCCACCCAACACCCACTCAACTCCCCCCACATCGCTCCCAACACCCCACACATCCCACCCAACTCCCACCGCATCCCACCAAACTCCCCCCACTTCCCACCCAACTCCCCCACATCCCACCCAACTCGCCCCACATCCCACCCAACTCCCCCCACATCCCGCCCAACTCCTCCTCAACTCCCCCCACATCCCACCCAACACCCCCTCAACTCCCGCAACATCCCACCCAACTCCCCCTCAACTCCCCTCACATCCCACCCAACTCCCCCTCAACTTCCGCAACATCCCACCCAACTCCCCCTCAACTCCCCCCACATCCCACCCAACTCCACCTCAACTCCCCCTCAACTCCACCCACATCCCACCCAACTCACGCTCAACTTCCCCCTCATCCCACTCAACTCCCCCCACATTCCACTCAACTCCCCCTCAACTCCCCCCACATCCCACCCAACTCCCCCTCAACTCCCCCCACATCCCACCCAACTCCCCCTCAACTCCCCCCACACCACACCCAAAACCCCCCACATCCCACACAACTCCCCCCACATCCCATACAACTCACCCCACATCCCACCCAACTCCCCCTCAACTCCCCCCACACCCACCCAACTCACCCCACATCCCACCCAACTCCCCTCAACTCCCCACACATCCCCCCAAACTCCCCCCACATCCCACCCTAATCCCCCTCAACTCCCCCCACATCCCACCCAACTCCCCCCACATCCCAACCAACTCCCCCTCAACTCCACCCACATCCCACCCAACTCCCCCCACATCCCACCCAACTCCCCCTCAAATCCACCCACATCACACCCAACTCCCCCTCAACTCCCCCCACATCGCACCCAACTCCCGCTGAACACCACCCACATCCCACCGAACTCCAACCGCATCCCACCCAACTCCCCCCACATCCCACCCAACTCCCCCTCAACTCCCCCAACATCCCACCCAACTCGCCCCAGATCCCACACAGCTCCCCACTCATCCACCCAACTCACCCTCAACTCCCCTACATCCAACCCAAATCCCCCTCTACATCCCCCACATCCCAAACAACTTCCCCCACAACACACCACACATCCCACACAACTCCACCTCAACTCCCCCCACATCCAACCCAACTCCCCTTCAACTCCCCCCACATCCCACCCAACTCCCCCTCAACTCTCCCCACATCCCACCCAACTCCACTCCCATCCCACCCAACTCCCCCTCAACACCCCCCACATCCCACCCAACTACCCCACATCCCACCCAACTCAGCCTCAACTCCCCCCACATCCCAACCAACACACCCTCAACTCCACGCACATCGCTCCCAACTCCCCCCACATCCCACCCAACTGCCCCCGCATCCCAACAAACTCCCCCCACATCCCACCCAACTCCCCCACATCCCACCCAACTCCCCCTCAACTCCCCCCACATCCCACCCAACTCACCCCACATCCCACACAACTCCCCCCACATCGCACCCAAGTCCCCCCACATCCCACCCAACTCCCCCCACATCCCACGCAACTCCCCCCACATCCCACCCAACTCCCCCTCAACTCCCCCCACATCCCACCCAATTCCCCCCACATCCCACCCAACTCCCCCTCAACTCCCCCCACATCGCACCCAACTCCCGCTCAACTCCCCCCACATCCCACCCAACTCCCCCCACATCCCACCCAACTCCCCCCACATCCCACCCAAATCCCCCTCAACTCCCCCCACATCCCACACAATTCCCCCCACATGCCACCCAACTCCCCCTCAACTTCCCCCACATCGCACCCAACTCCCCCTCAACTCCCCCCACATCCCACCCAACTCCCCCTCAACTCCCCCAACATCCCACCCAACTCGCCCCAGATCCCACACAGCTCCCCACTCATCCACCCAACTCACCCTCAACTCCCCTACATCCAACCCAAATCCCCCTCTACATCCCCCACATCCCAAACAACTTCCCCCACAACACACCACACATCCCACACAACTCCACCTCAACTCCCCCCACATCCAACCCAACTCCCCTTCAACTCCCCCCACATCCCACCCAACTCCCCCTCAACTCTCCCCACATCGCACCCAACTCCACCCACATCCCACCCAACTCCCCCTCAACACCCCCCACATCCCACCCAACTACCCCACATCCCACCCAACTCAGCCTCAACTCCCCCCACATCCCAACCAACACCCCCTCAACTCCACGCACATCGCTCCCAACTCCCCCCACATCCCACCCAACTGCCCCCGCATCCCAACAAACTCCCCCCACATCCCACCCAACTCCCCCACATCCCACCCAACTCCCCCTCAACTCCCCCCACATCCCACCCAACTCACCCCACATCCCACAAAACTCCCCCCACATCGCACCCAACTCCCCCCACATCCCACCCAACTCCCCCCACATCCCACGCAACTCCCCCCACATCCCACCCAACTCCCCCTCAACTCCCCCCACATCCCACCCAATTCCCCCCACATCCCACCCAACTCCCCCTCAACTCCCCCCACATCGCACCCAACTCCCCCTCAACTCCCCCCACATCCCACCCAACTCCCCCTCAACTCCCCCAACATCCCACCCAACTCGCCCCAGATCCCACACAGCTCCTCCCTCATCCACCCAACTCACCCTCAACTCCCGTACATCCAACCCAAATCCCCCTCTACATCCCCCACATCCCAAACAACTTCCCCCACAACACACCACACATCCCACACAACTCCACCTCAACTCCTCCCACATCCAATCCAACTCCCCTTCAACTCCCCCCACATCCCACCCAACTCCCCCTCAACTCTCCCCACATCTCACGCAACTCCACCCACATCCCACCCAACTCCCCCTCAACTCCCACCACATCCCACCCAACACCCCCTCAACTCCCCCCTCATCGCTCCCAACTCCCCCCACATCCCACCCAACTCCCACCGCATCCCACCAAATTCCCCCCACATCCCACCCAACTACCCCACATCCCACCCAACTCCCCCTCAACTCCCCCCACTTCCCACCCAATTCCCCCCACATCCCACCCAACTCCCCCTCAACTCCCCCCACATCGCTCCCAACTCCCCCTCAACTCCCACCACATCCCACCCAACTCCCCCTCAACTCCCCCAACATCCCACCCAACTCCCCCTCAACTCCCCCCACATCCCACCCAACTCACCCCACATTCCACACAACTCCCCCCACATCCCACACAACTCCCCCCACATCCCTCCCATCTCCCCACACATCCCACGCAACTCCCCCCACATCCCACCCAATTCCCCCTCAACTCCCCCCACATCCCACCCAATTCCCCCCACATCCCAAACAACTCCCCCTCAACTCCCCACACATCGCACGAAACTCCCCCTCAACTCCCCCCACATCCCACCCAACTCCCCCTCAACTCCCCCAGCATCCCACCCAACTCCCCCTCAACTCCCCCCACATCCCACCCAACTCTCCCCAGATCCCACACAGCTCCCCACTCATCCACCCAACTCACCCTCAACTCCCCAACATACAAACCAAATCCCCCTCTACATCCCCCACATCCCAACCAACTTCCCCCAAAACACACCACACATCCCAGACAACTCCTCCTCAACTCCTCCCACATCCAACCCAACTCCCCTTCAACTCCCCCCACATCCCACCCAACTCCCCCTCATCTCCCCCCACATCCCACCCAACTCACCCCACATCCCACCCAATTCCCCTCAACTCCCCCCACATCCCACCCAACTCCCCCACATCCCACCCAACTCCACCTCAACACCCCCCACATCCCACCCAACTCCCCCCACATCCCACCCAATTCCCCCTCAACTCCCCCCACATACCACCCAACTCCCCCTCAACTCCACCCACATCGCACCCAACTCCCGCTGAACACCACCCACATCCCACACAACTCCAACCGCATCCCACCCAACTCCCCCCACATCCCACCCTACTCCCCCCACATCCCACCCAACTACCCCAACATCCCACCCAACTCCCCCCACATCCCACCCAAATCCCCCTAAACTCCCCCCTCATCCCACCCAATTCCCCCCACATCCCACCCAACTCCCCCTCAACTCCCCCCACATCGCACCCAACTCCCCCTCAACTCCCCCCACATCCCACCCAACTCCCCCTCAACTCCCCCCACATTCCACCCAACACCCACTCAACTCCCCCCACATCGCTCCCAACACCCCACACATCCCACCCAACTCCCACCGCATCCCACCAAACTCCCCCCACTTCCCACCCAACTCCCCCACATCCCACCCAACTCCCCCACTACACCCCCACATCCCACCCAACTCACCCCACATTCCACACAACTCCCCCCACATCCCACCCAACTCCCCCCACATCCCACCCAACTCCCCCCACATCCCACGCAACTCCCCCCACATCCCACCCAACTACCCCTCAACTCCCCCCACATCCCACCCAATTCCCTCCACATCCCACCCAACTCCCCCTCAACTCCCCCCACATCGCACCCAACTCCCCCTCAACTCCCCCCACATCCCACCCAACTCCCCCTCAACTCCCCCAACATCCCACCCAACTCGCCCCAGATCCCACACAGCTCCCCACTCCTCCACCCAACTCACCCTCAACTCCCCTACATCCAACCCAAATCCCCCTCTACATCCCCCACATCCCAAACAACTTCCCCCACAACACACCACACATCCCACACAACTCCACCTCAACTCCCCCCACATCCAACCCAACTCCCCTTCAACTCCCCCAACATCCCACCCAACTCCCCCTCAACTCTCCCCACATCCCACCCAACTCCACCCACATCCCAACCAACTCCCCCTCAACACCCCCCACATCCCACCCAACTCCCACCGCATCCCACCAAACTCCCCCACATCCCACCCAACTCCCCCACATCCCACCCAACTCCCATTCAACTCCCCCCACATCCCACCCAACTCACCCCACATCCCACACAACACCCCCCACATCCCACCCAACTCCCCCACATCCCACACAACTGCCCCCACATCCCACGCAACTCCCCCCACATCCCAACCAACTCCCCCTCAACTCCCCCCACATCCCACCCAATTCCCCCCACATCCCACCCAACTCCCCCTCAACTCCCCCCACATCGCACCCAACTCCCTCTCAACTCCCACCACATCCCACCCAACTCCCCCTCAACTCCCCCAACATCCCACCCAACTCCCCCTCAACTCCCCCCACATCCCACCCAACTCTCCCCAGATCCCACACAGCTCCCCACTCATCCACCCAACTCACCCTCAACTCCCCAACAACCAACCCAAATCCCCCTCTACATCCCCCACATCCCAACCAACTTCCCCCAAAACACACCACACATCCCACACAACTCCACCTCAACTCCCACCACATCCAACCCAACTCCCCTTCAACTCCCCCCACATCCCACCCAACTCCCCTCAACTCTCCCCACATCCCACCCAACTCCACCCACATCCCACCCAACTCAGCCTCAACTCCCCCCACATCCCACCCAACTACCCCACATCCCACACAACTCCCCCTCAACTCCCCCCACATCCCACCCAACACCCCCTCAACTCCCCCCACATCGCTCCCAACTCCCCCCACATTCCACCCAACTCCCACCGCATCCCACCAAACTCCCCCCACATCCCACCCAATTCACCCACATCCCACCCAACTCCCCCTCAACTCCCCCCACTTCCCAACCAACTCACCCCACATCCCACACAACTCACCTCAACTCCCCCCACATCCCACCCAACTCCCCCTCAACTCCCCCCGCATCCCACCCAACTCCTCCCACATCCCACCCAACTCCCCCCACATCCCACCCAACTCCCCCTCAACACCCCCACATCCCAACCAACTCCCCCCACATCCCAACCAACTCCCCCCACATTCCACACAACTCCCCCAACATCCCACTCAACACCCCCCACATCCCACCCAACTCCCCCCACATCCCACCCAACTCCACCTCAACTCCCCCCACATCCCACCCAACTCCCCCCACATCCCAGCCAACTACACCCTCATCCAACCCAACACCCCCCACATCCCACCCAACTCCCCCTCAACTGCCCCCACATCCCACCCAACTCCCCCCACATCCCATCCAACTCCCCCCAAATCCCACCCAACTCCCCCGACATCCCACCCAACTCCCCCCACATCGCACCCAACTCCCCCTCAACTCCCCCCACATCCCACACAACTCCCCCCACATCCCACACAACTCCCCCCACATCCCACCCAACTCCCCCTCAACTCCCCCCACATCCCACCCAACTCACCCCACATCCCACCCAACTCCCCTCAACTCCCCCCACATCCCACCCAACTCCCCCTCAACTCCCCCCACATCCCACCCAACACCCCCTCAACTCCCCCCACATCGCTCCCAACTCCCCCCACATCCCACCCAACTCCCACCGCATCCCACCAAACTCCCCCCGCATCCCACCCAACTCCCCCACATCCCATCCAACTCCCCCTCAACTCCCCCCACATCCCACCCAACTCACCCCTCATCCCACACAACTCCCCCCACATCCCACCCAACTCCCCCCACATCCCACCCAACTCCCCCCACATCCCACGCAACTCCCCCCACATCCCAACCAACTCCCCCTCAACTCCCCCCACATCCCACCCAACTCCCCCCACATCCCACACAACACCCCCCACATCCCACCCAAATCCCCCTCAACTCCCCCTACATGCCACCCAACTCCCCCCACATCCCACCCAACTCACCCCACATCCCACCCAACTCACCCAACATCCCACCCAACTCCCCCCACATCCGACCCAGCTCCCCCTCTACTCCCCCCACATCCCACCCAACTCACCGCACATCCCACCAATCTCCCACAACATCCCATTCAACACCCCCTCAACTACCCACACATCCCACCCAACTCCCCCCACATCCCACCCAACTCCCCCTCAACTACCCCCACATCCCACCCAACTCCCCCACATCCCACCCAACACCCGCCACTTCCCACCCAACTCCCCCTCAACTCCCCCCACATCCCACCCAAATCCCACCACATCCCACCCAACCCCCTGCACATCCCACCCAACTCCCCACACATCCCACCCAACTCCCCCTCAAATCCCCCACAATCCACCCAACTCCCCCCACATCCCACCCAACTCCCCCTCAACTCCCCCCCACATCCCACCCAACTCCCCCCACATCCCATCCAACTCCCCCCAAATCCCACCCAACTCCCCCCACATCCCACCCAACACCCGCCACATCCCACCCAACAACCCCTCAACTCCCCCCACATCCCACCCAACTCCCCCTCAACTCCCCCCACATCCCACCCAACTCCCCCCACATCCCACACAACTCCCCCCACATCCCACCCAACTCCCCCTCAACTCCCCCCACATCCCACCCAACTCACCCCACATCCCACCCAACTCCCCTCAACTCCCCCCACATCCCACCCAACTCCCCATCAACTCCCCCCACATCCCACCCAACACCCCCTCAACTCCCCCCACATCGCTCCCAACTCCCCCCACATCCCACCCAACTCCCACCGCATCCCACCAAACTCCCCCCACATCCCACCCAACTCCCCCACATCCCACCCAACTCCCCCTCAACTCCCCCCACATCCCACCCAACTCACCCCTCATCCCACACAACTCCCCCCACATCCCACCCAACTCCCCCCACATCCCACCCAACTCCCCCCACATCCCACGCAACTCCCCCCACATCCCACCCAACTCCCCATCAACTCCCCCCACATCCCACCCAATACCCCCCACATCCCACCCAACTCCCCCTCAACTCCCCCCACATCGCACCCAACTCCCCCTCAACTCCCCCCACATCCCACCCAACTCCCCCTCAACTCCCCCAACATCCCACCCAACTCCCCCTCAACTCCCCCCACATCCCACCCAACTCACCCCACATTCCACACAACTCCCCCCACATCCCTCCCATCTCCCCCCACATCCCACGCAACTCCCCCCACATCCCACCCAACTCCCCCTCAACTCCCCCCACATCCCACCCAATTCCCCCCACATCCCACCCAACTCCCCCTCAACTCCCCACAAATCGCACCCAACTCCCCCTCAACTCCCCCCACATCCCACCCAACTCCCCCTCAACTCCCCCAACATCCCACCCAACTCCCCCTCAACTCCCCCCACATCCCACCCAACTCTCCCCAGATCCCACACAGCTCCGCACTCATCCACCCAACTCCCCCTCAACTCCCCAACATCCAAACCAAATCCCCCTCTACATCCCCCACATCCCAACCAACTTCCCCCAAAACACACCACACATCCCAGACAACTCCACCTCAACTCCCCCCACATCCAACCCAACTCCCCTTCAACTCCCCCCACATCCCACCCAACTCCCCCTCAACTCACCCCACATCCCACCCAACTCACCCCACATCCCACCCAATTCCCCTCAACTCCCCCCACATCCCACCCAACTCCCCCACATCCCACCCAACTCCACCTCAACTCCCCCCACATCCCACCCAACTCCCCCCACATCCCACCCAACTCCCCCTCAACTCCCCCCACATCCCACCCAACTCCCCCTCAACTCCCCCCACATCGCACCCAACTCCCGCTGAACACCACCCACATCCCACCCAACTCCCCCCACATCCCACCCAACTCCCCCCACATCCCACGCAACTCCCCCCACATCCCACCCAACTCCCCATCAACTCCCCCCACATCCCACCCAATACCCCCCACATCCCACCCAACTCCCCCTCAACTCCCCCCACATCGCACCCAACTCCCCCTCAACTCCCCCCACATCCCACCCAACTCCCCCTCAACTCCCCCCACATCGCACCCAACTCCCCCTCAACTCCCCCCACATCCCACCCAACTCACCCTCAACTCCCCCAACATCCCACCCAACTCGCCCCAGATCCCACACAGCTCCCCACTCCTCCACCCAACTCACCCTCAACTCCCCTACATCCAACCCAAATCCCCCTCTACATCCCCCACATCCCAAACAACTTCCCCCACAACACACCACACATCCCACACAACTCCACCTCAACTCCCCCCACATCCAACCCAACTCCCCTTCAACTCCCCCAACATCCCACCCAACTCCCCCTCAACTCTCCCCACATCCCACCCAACTCCACCCACATCCCAACCAACTCCCCCTCAACACCCCCCACATCCCACCCAACTCCCACCGCATCCCACCAAACTCCCCCACATCCCACCCAACTCCCCCACATCCCACCCAACTCCCATTCAACTCCCCCCACATCCCACCCAACTCACCCCACATCCCACACAACACCCCCCACATCCCACCCAACTCCCCCCACATCCCACACAACTCCCCCCACATCCCACGCAACTCCCCCCACATCCCAACCAACTCCCCCTCAACTCCCCCCACATCCCACCCAATTCCCCCCACATCCCACCCAACTCCCCCTCAACTCCCCCCACATCGCACCCAACTCCCTCTCAACTCCCACCACATCCCACCCAACTCCCCCTCAACTCCCCCAACATCCCACCCAACTCCCCCTCAACTCCCCCCACATCCCACCCAACTCTCCCCAGATCCCACACAGCTCCCCACTCATCCACCCAACTCACCCTCAACTCCCCAACATCCAACCCAAATCCCCCTCTACATCCCCCACATCCCAACCAACTTCCCCCAAAACACACCACACATCCCACACAACTCCACCTCAACTCCCACCACATCCAACCCAACTCCCCTTCAACTCCCCCCACATCCCACCCAACTCCCCTCAACTCTCCCCACATCCCACCCAACTCCACCCACATCCCACCAAACTCAGCCTCAACTCCCCCCACATCCCACCCAACTACCCCACATCCCACACAACTCCCCCTCAACTCCCCCCACATCCCACCCAACACCCCCTCAACTCCCCCCACATCGCTCCCAACTCCCCCCACATTCCACCCAACTCCCACCGCATCCCACCAAACTCCCCCCACATCCCACCCAATTCACCCACATCCCACCCAACTCCCCCTCAACTCCCCCCACTTCCCAACCAACTCACCCCACATCCCACACAACTCACCTCAACTCCCCCCACATCCCACCCAACTCCCCCTCAACTCCCCCCGCATCCCACCCAACTCCTCCCACATCCCACCCAACTCCCCCCACATCCCACCCAACTCCCCCTCAACACCCCCACATCCCAACCAACTCCCCCCACATCCCAACCAACTCCCCCCACATTCCACACAACTCCCCCAACATCCCACTCAACACCCCCCACATCCCACCCAACTCCCCCCACATCCCACCCAACTCCACCTCAACTCCCCCCACATCCCACCCAACTCCCCCCACATCCCAGCCAACTACACCCTCATCCCACCCAACACCCCCCACATCCCACCCAACTCCCCCTCAACTGCCCCCACATCCCACCCAACTCCCCCCACATCCCATCCAACTCCCCCCAAATCCCACCCAACTCCCCCGACATCCCACCCAACTCCCCCCACATCGCACCCAACTCACCCTCAACTCCCCCCACATCCCACACAACTCCCCCCACATCCCACACAACTCCCCCCACATCCCACCCAACTCCCCCTCAACTCCCCCCACATCCCACCCAACTCACCCCACATCCCACCCAACTCCCCTCAACTCCCCCCACATCCCACCCAACTCCCCCTCAACTCCCCCCACATCCCACCCAACACCCCCTCAACTCCCCCCACATCGCTCCCAACTCCCCCCACATCCCACCCAACTCCCACCGCATCCCACCAAACTCCCCCCACATCCCACCCAACTCCCCCACATCCCACGCAACTCCCCCTCAACTCCCCCCACATCCCACCCAACTCACCCCTCATCCCACACAACTCCCCCCACATCCCACCCAACTCCCCCCACATCCCACCCAACTCCCCCCACATCCCACGCAACTCCCCCCACATCCCAACCAACTCCCCCTCAACTCCCCCCACATCCCACCCAACTCCCCCCACATCCCACACAACACCCCCCACATCCCACCCAAATCCCCCTCAACTCCCCCTACATGCCACCCAACTCCCCCCACATCCCACCCAACTCACCCCACATCCCGCCCAACTCACCCAACATCCCACCCAACTCCCCCCACATCCGACCCAGCTCCCCCTCTACTCCCCCCACATCCCACCCAACTCACCGCACATCCCACCAATCTCCCACAACATCCCATTCAACACCCCCTCAACTACCCACACATCCCACCCAACTCCCCCCACATCCCACCCAACTCCCCCTCAACTACCCCCACATCCCACCCAACTCCCCCACATCCCACCCAACACCCGCCACTTCCCACCCAACTCCCCCTCAACTCCCCCCACATCCCACCCAAATCCCACCACATCCCACCCAACCCCCTGCACATCCCACCCAACTCCCCACACATCCCACCCAACTCCCCCTCAAATCCCCCACAATCCACCCAACTCCCCCCACATCCCACCCAACTCCCCCTCAACTCCCCCCACATCCCACCCAACTCCCCCCACATCCCATCCAACTCCCCCCAAATCCCACCCAACTCCCCCCACATCCCACCCAACACCCCCCACATCCCACCCAACAACCCCTCAACTCCCCCCACATCCCACCCAACTCCCCCTCAACTCCCCCCACATCCCACCCAACTCCCCCCACATCCCACACAACTCCCCCCACATCCCACCCAACTCCCCCTCAACTCCCCCCACATCCCACCCAACTCACCCCACATCCCACCCAACTCCCCTCAACTCCCCCCACATCCCACCCAACTCCCCATCAACTCCCCCCACATCCCACCCAACACCCCCTCAACTCCCCCCACATCGCTCCCAACTCCCCCCACATCCCACCCAACTCCCACCGCATCCCACCAAACTCCCCCCACATCCCACCCAACTCCCCCACATCCCACCCAACTCCCCCTCAACTCCCCCCACATCCCACCCAACTCACCCCTCATCCCACACAACTCCCCCCACATCCCACCCAACTCCCCCCACATCCCACCCAACTCCCCCCACATCCCACGCAACTCCCCCCACATTCCACCCAACTCCCCATCAACTCCCCCCACATCCCACCCAATACCCCCCACATCCCACCCAACTCCCCCTCAACTCCCCCCACATCGCACCCAACTCCCCCTCAACTACCCCCACATCCCACCCAACTCCCCCTCAACTCCCCCAACATCCCACCCAACTCCCCCTCAACTCCCCCCACATCCCACCCAACTCACCCCACATTCCACACAACTCCCCCCACATCCCTCCCATCTCCCCCCACATCCCACGCAACTCCCCCCACATCCCACCCATCTCCCCCTCAACTCCCCCCACATCCCACCCAATTCCCCCCACATCCCACCCAACTCCCCCTCAACTCCCCACAAATCGCACCCAACTCCCCCTCAACTCCCCCCACATCCCACCCAACTCCCCCTCAACTCCCCCAACATCCCACCCAACTCCCCCTCAACTCCCCCCACATCCAACCCAACTCCCCTTCAACTCCCCCCACATCCCACCCAACTCCCCCTCAACTCACCCCACATCCCACCCAACTCACCCCACATCCCACCCAATTCGCCTCAACTCCCCCCCACATCCCACCCAACTCCCCCACATCCCACCCAACTCCACCTCAACTCCCCCCACATCCCACCCAACTCCCCCCACATCCCACCCAACTCCCCCTCAACTCCCCCCACATCCCACCCAACTCCCCCTCAACTCCCCCCACATCGCACCCAACTCCCGCTGAACACCACCCACATCCCACCCAACTCCCCCCACATCCCACCCAACTCCCCCCACATCCCACGCAACTCCCCCCACATCCCACTCAACTCCCCATCAACTCCCCCCACATCCCACCCAATACCCCCCACATCCCACCCAACTCCCCCTCAACTCCCCCCACATCGCACCCAACTCCCCCTCAACTCCCCCCACATCCCACCCAACTCCCCCTCAACTCCCCCAACATCCCACCCAACTCCCCCTCAACTCCCCCCACATCCCACCCAACTCACCCCACATTCCACACAACTCCCCCCACATCCCTCGCATCTCCCCCCACATCCCACGCAACTCCCCCCACATCCCACCCAACTCCCCCTCAACTCCCCCCACATCCCACCCAATTCCCCCCACATCCCACCCAACTCCCCCTCAACTCCCCACAAATCGCACCCAACTCCCCCTCAACTCCCCCCACATCCCACCCAACTCCCCCTCAACTCCCCCCACATCCCACCCAACTCTCCCCAGATCCCACACAGCTCCCCACTCATCCACCCAACTCCCCCTCAACTCCCCAACATCCAAACCAAATCCCCCTCTACATCCCCCACATCCCAACCAACTTCCCCCAAAACACACCACACATCCCAGACAACTCCACCTCAACTCCCCCCACATCCAACCCAACTCCCCTTCAACTCACCCCACATCCCACCCAACTCCCCCTCAACTCACCCCACATCCCACCCAACTCACCCCACATCCCACCCAATTCCCCTCAACTCCCCCCACATCCCACCCAACTCCCCCACATCCCACCCAACTCCACCTCAACTCCCCCCACATCCCACCCAACTCCCCCCACATCCCACCCAACTCCCCCTCAACTCCCCCCACATCCCACCCAACTCCCCCTCAACTCCCCCCACATCGCACCCAACTCCCGCTGAACACCACCCACATCCCACGCAACTCCAACCGCATCCCACCCAACTCCCCCCACATCCCACCCTACTCCCCCCACATCCCACCCAACTCGCCCCACATCCCACCCAACTCCCTCCACATCCCACCCAAATCACCCTAAACTCCCCCCACATCCCACCCTATTCCCCCCACATCCCACCCAACTCCCCCTCAACTCCCCCCACATCGCACCCAACTCCCCCTCAACTCCCCCCACATCCCACCCAACTCCCCCTCAACTCCCCCAACATCCCACCCAACTCGCACCAGATCCCACACAGCTCCCCACTCATCCACCCAACTTACCCTCAACTCCCCTACATCCAACCCAAATCCCCCCTCTACATCCCCCACATCCCAAACAACTTCCCCCACAACACACCACACATCCCACACAACTCCACCTCAACTCCCCCCCACATCCAACCCAACTCCCCTTCAACTCCCCCCACATCCACCGAACTCCCCCTCAACTCTCCCCACATCCCACCCAACTCCACCAACATCCCACCCAACTCCCCCTCAACTCCCCCCACATCCCACCCAACTCCCCCCACATCCCACCCAACTCCCCTTCAACTCCCCCCACAACCTACGCAACTACCCCACATCCCACCCAACTCCCCCTCAACTCCCCCCACATCCCACACAACACCCCCTCAACTCCCCCCACATCGCTCCCAACACCCCCCACATCCCACCCAACTCCCACCGCATCCCACCAAACTCCCCCCACATCCCACCCAACTCCCCCACATCCCACCCAACTCCCCCACTACACCCCCACATCCCACCCAACTCACCCCAGATTCCACACAACTCCCCCCCACATCCCACCCAACTCCCCCCACATCCCACCCAACTCCCCCCACATCCCACGCAACTCCCCCCACATCCCACCCAACTCCCCCTCAACTCCCCCCACATCCCACCCAATTCCCCCCACATCCCACCCAACTCCCCCTCAACTCCCCCCACATCGCACCCAACTCCCCCTCAACTCCCCGCACATCCCACCCAACTCCCCCTCAACTCCCCCAACATCCCACCCAACTCGCCCCAGATCCCACACAGCTCCCCACTCCTCCACCCAACTCACCCTCAACTCCCCTACATCCAACCCAAATCCCCCTCTACATCCCCCACATCCCAAACAACTTCCCCCACAACACACCACACATCCCACACAACTCCACCTCAACTCCCCCCACATCCAACCCAACTCCCCTTCAACTCCCCCCACATCCCACCCAACTCACCCTCAACTCTCCCCACATCCCACCCAACTCCACCCACATCCCAACCAACTCCCCCTCAACTCCCCCCACATCCCACCCAGCTCCCACCGCATCCCACCAAACTCCCCCACATCCCACCCAACTCCCCCACATCCCACCCAACTCCCATTCAACTCCCCCCACATCCCACCCAACTCACCCCACATCCCACACAACTCCCCCCACATCCCACCCAACTCCCCCCACATCCCACACAACTCCCCCCACATCCCACGCAACTCCCCCCACATCCCAACCAACTCCCCATCAACTCCCCCCACATCCCACCCAATTCCCCCCACATCCCACCCAACTCCCCCTCAACTCCCCCCACATCGCACCCAACTCCATCTCAACTCCCACCACATCCCACCCAACTCCCCCTCAACTCCCCCAACATCCCACCCAACTCCCCCTCAACTCCCCCCACATCCCACCCAACTCTCCCCAGATCCCACACAGCTCCCCACTCATCCACCCAACTCACCCTCAACTCCCCAACATCCAAACCAAATCCCCCTCTACATCCCCCACATCCCAACCAACTTCCCCCAAAACACACCACACATCCCACACAACTCCACCTCAACTCCCACCACATCCAACCCAACTCCCCTTCAACTCCCCCCACATCCCACCCAACTCCCCTCAACTCTCCCCACATCCCACCCAACTCCACCCACATCCCACCCAACTCAGCCTCAACTCCCCCCACATCCCACCCAACACCCCCTCAACTCCCCCCACATCGCTCCCAACTCCCCCCACATTCCACCCAACTCCCACTGCATCCCACCAAACTCCCCCCACATCCCACCCAATTCACCCACATCCCACCCAACTCCCCCTCAACTCCCCCCACTTCCCAACCAACTCACCCCACATCCCACACAACTCACCTCAACTCCCCCCACATCCCACCCAACTCCCCCTCAACTCCCCCCGCATCCCACCCAACTCCTCCCACATCCCACCCAACTCCCCCCACATCCCACCCAACTCCCCCTCAACACCCCCACATCCCAACCAACTCCCCCCACATCCCAACCAACTCCCCCCACATTCCACACAACTCCCCCCACATCCCACTCAACACCCCCCACATCCCACCCAACTCCCCCCACATCCCACCCAACTCCACCTCAACTCCCCCCACATCCCACCCAACTCCCCCCACATCCCAGCCAACTACACCCTCATCCCACCCAACACCCCCCACATCCCACCCAACTCCCCCTCAACTGCCCCCACATCCCACCCAACTCCCCCTCAACTCCACCCACATCGCTCCCAACTCCACCCACATCCCACCCAACACCCCCTCAACTCACACCACATCCCACCCAACTCCCCCCACATCCCACCAATCTCCCACAACATCCCAACGAACTCCCCCTCAACTCCCCCCACATCCCACCCAACACACCCCACATCCCACCCAGCTCCCCCTCAACTACACCCACATCACACCCAACTCCCTCTCATCCCACCCAACACACCCCACATCCCACCCAACTCCCCCTCAACTCCCCCCACATCCCACCCAAATCCCCCCACATCCCACCCAACTCTCGCCACATCCCACCCAACAACCCACACATCCCACCCAACTCCCCCTCAACTCCCACCACATCCCACCCAACTCCCCCCACATCCCACCCAACTCCACCTCAACTCCCCCCACATTCCACCCAACTCCCCCTCAACTCCGCCCACATCCCACCCAAAACCCCCCACATCCCACCCAACTCCCCCCACATCCCATACAACTCCCCCCACATCCCACCCAACTCCCCCTCAACTCCCCCCACACCCACCCATCTCACCCCACATCCCACCCAACTCCCCTCAACTCCCCCCACATCCCACACAACTCCCCCCACATCC
This sequence comes from Isurus oxyrinchus, assembly GCA_026770705.1. Lineage (NCBI taxonomy): Eukaryota > Metazoa > Chordata > Chondrichthyes > Lamniformes > Lamnidae > Isurus > Isurus oxyrinchus. The sequence goes on along the minus strand of JANJGN010001428.1, from coordinate 82,365 downwards.
CACACTAATCCCCCTCAACTCCCCACACATCCCACCCAACTCCCCCCATATCCCACCCAACTCCCCCTCAACTCCACCCAAATCCCACCCAACTCCCCCCACATCCCACCCAACACCCACCACATCCCACCCAACTCACACCACATCCCACCCAACTCACCCCACATCCCACCCAACACCCACCACATCCCACACAACTCCCCCTCAACTCCCCCCACATCCCACCCAACTCCCCCTCAACTCCCCCCACTTCCCACCCAACTCACCCCACATCACAACCAACTCCCCTCAACTCCCCCAACATCCCACCCAACTCCCCCCACATCCCACCCAACTCCACCTCAACTCCCCCCACATCCCACCCAACTCCCCCCACATCCCACCCAACTCCCCCTCAACTACCCCCACATCCCACCCAACTCCCCGTCAACTCCCCCCACATCGCACCCAACTCCCGCTGAACACCACCCACATCCCACCCAGCTCCAACCGCATCCCACCCAACTCCCCCCACATCCCACCCAACTCCCCCCACATCCCACCCAACTCCCCCCACATCCCACACAACTCCCCCCACATCCCACCCAAATCCCCCTCAACTCCCCCCACATCCCACCCAATTCCCCCCACATCCCACCCAACTCCCCCTCAACTCCCCCCACATCGCACCCAACTCCCCCTCAACTCCCCCCACATCCCACCCAACTCCCCCTCAACTCCCCCAACATCCCACCCAACTCGCCCCAGATCCCACACAGCTCCCCACTCATCCCCCCAACTCACCCTCAACTCCCCTACATCCAACCCAAATCCCCCTCTACATCCCCCACATCCCAAACAACTTCGCCCACAACACACCACACATCACACACAACTCCACCTCAACTCCCCCCACATCCAACCCAACTCCCCTTCAACTCCCCCCACATCCCACCCAACTCCCCCTCAACTCTCCCCACATCCCACACAACTCCACCCACATCCCACCGAACTCCCCCTCAACTCCCCCCACCTCCCACCCAACTACCCCACATCCCACCCAACTCCCCTTCAACACCCCCCACATCCCACCCAACACCCCCTCAACTCCCCCCACATCGCTCCCAACTCCCCCCACATCCCACCCAACTCCCACCGCATCCCACCAAACTCCCCCCACATCCCAGCCAACTCCCACCGCATCCCACCAAACTACCCCCACATCCCACCCAACTCCCCCACATCCCACCCAACTCCCCCACATCCCACCCAACTCCCCCTCAACTCCCCCCACATCCCACCCAACTCACCCCACATCCCACACAACTCCCCCCACATCCCACCCAACTCCCCCCACATCCCACCCAACTCCCCCCACATCCCACGCAACTCCCCCCACATCCCACCCAACTCCCCCTCAACTCCCCCCACAGCCCACCCAATTCCCCCCACATCCCACCCAACTCCCCCTCAACTCCCCCCACATCCCACCCAACACCCCCTCAACTCCCCCCACATCGCAACCAACTCCCCCTCAACTCCCACAAAATCCCACCCAACTCGCCCCAGATCCCACACAGCTCCCCACTCATCCACCCAACTCACCCTCAACTCCCCTACATCCAACCCAAATCCCCCACTACATCCCCCACATCCCAAAAAACTTCCCCCACAACACACCACACATCCCACACAACTCCACCTCAACTCCCCCCACATCCAACCCAACTCCCCTTCAACTCCCCCCACATCCCACCCAACTCCCCCTCAACTCTCCCCACATCCCACCCAACTCCACCCACATCCCAACCAACTCCCCTTCAACTCCCCCCACATCCCACCCAACTACCCCACATCCCACGCAACTCCCCCTCAACTCCCCCCACATCCCACCCAACACCCCCTCAACTCCCCCCACATCGCTCCCAACTCCCCCCACATCCCACCCAACTCCCACCGCATCCCACCAAACACCCCCCACATCCCACCCAACTCCACAACATCCCACCCAACTCCCCCTCAACTCCCCCCACATCCCACCCAACTCACCCCACATCCCACACTACTCCCCCCACATCCCACCCAACTCCCCGCACATCCCACCCATCTGCCCCCACATCCCACCCAACTCCCCCAACATCCCACGCAACTCCCCCCACATCCCACCCAACTCCACCTCAACTCCCCCCACATCCCACCCAATTCCCCCCACATCCCACCCAACTCCCCCTCAACTCCCCCCACATCGCAACCAACTCCCCCTCAACTCCCCCCACATCCCACCCAACTCCTCCTCAACTCCCCCCACATCCCACCCAACTCGCCCCAGATCCGACACAGCTCCCCACTCATCCACCCAACTCCCCCACATCCCACCCAACTCCCCCTCAACTCCCCCCACATCCCACCCAACTCACCCCACATCCCACACAACTCCCCCCACATCACACCCAACTCCACCCACATCCCACCCAACTCCACCTCAACTCCCCCAACATCCGACCCAACTCCCCCCACATCCCACCAAACTCCCCCTCAACTCCCCCCACATGCCACCCAACTCCCCCTCAACTCCCCCCACATCGCACACAACTCCTGCTGAACACCACCCACATCCCACCCAACTCCAACCGCATCCCACCCAACTCCCCCCACATCCCACCCAACTCCCCCCACATCCCACACAACTCACCCCACATCCCACCCAAATCCTCCTCAACTCCCCCCACATCCCACCCAATTCCCCCCACATCCCACCCAACTCTCCCTCAACTCCCACCACATCCCACCCAACTCCCCCTCAACTCCCCCCACATCGCACCCAACTCCCCCTCAACTCCCACCACATCCCACCCAACTCCCCCTCAACTCCCCCAACATCCCACCCAACTCGCCCCAGATCCCACACAGCTCCCCACTCATCCACCCAACTCACCCTCAACTCCCCTACATCCAACCCAAATCCCCCTCTACATCCCCCACATCCCAAACAACTTCCCCCACAACACACCACACATCCCACACAACTCCACCTCAACTCCCCCCACATCCAACCCAACTCCCCTTCAACTCCCCCCACATCCCACCCAACTCCCCCTCAACTCACCCCACATCCCACCCAACTCCACCCACATCCCAACCAACTCCCCCTCAACTCCCCTCACATCCCACCCAACTACCCCACATCCCACGCAACTCCCCCTCAACTCCCCCCACATCCCACCCAACTCCCCCCACATCCCACCCAACTCCCCCTCAACTCTCCCCACATCCCACACAACTCCACACACATCACACACAACTCCCGCTCAACTCCCCCCACATCCCACCCAACTACCCCACATCCCACCCAACTCCCCCTCAACTCCCCCCACATCCCACCCAATACCCCCTCAACTCCCCCCACTTCCCACCCAACTCCCCCCACATCCCACGCATCTCCCCCCACATCCCATCCAACTCACCCTTAACACCCCCCACATCCCACACAACTCCCCCCACATCCCACCCAACTCCCACTCAACTCCCCCCACATCCCACCCAACTCCCCCTCAACAACCCCCAGATCCCACCCAACTCCCCCTCAACTCCCCCCACAACCCTCACAATTCCCCACACATCCCACCCAACTCCCCCCTCATCCCACCGAACTCCGGCTCAACTCCCCCCACATCCCAACCAACTCTCCCTCAACTCGCCCCACATCCCACCCAACTCCCCCCTCATCCCACCCAACTCCCCCCCACATCCCACCCAACTCTCCCCACATCCCACCCAACTCCCCCCCATCACACCCAACTCCCCCCACATCCCAACCAACTCCCCCTCAACTCCCCCCAAATCCCATCCAACTCCCCCTCAACTCCCCCCACATCGCACGCAACTACCCCTGAACACCACCCACATCCCACCCAACTCCCCCCACATCCCTCCCAACTCCCCCCACATCCCACCCAAATCCACCCACATCCCACCCAACTCCCCCCACATCCCACCCAACTCCCTCCGCATCCCACCCAACTCCCCCCACATCCACCGCAACTCCCCCCACATCCCACCCAACTCCCCCCACATCCCACACAACACCCCCCACATCCCACCCAAATCCCCCTCAACTCCCCCTACATCCCACCCAACACCCACCACATCCCACCCAACTCACACCACATCCCACCCAACTGACCCCACATCCCACCCAACACCCACCACATCCCACACAACTCCCCCTCAACTCCCCCCACATCCCACCCAACTCCCCCTCAACTCCCCCCACTTCCCACCCAACTCACCCCACATCACAACCAACTCCCCTCAACTCCCCCAACATCCCACCCAACTCCCCCCCACATCCCACCCAACTCCACCTCAACTCCCCCCACATCCCACCCAACTCCCCCCACATCCCACCCAACTCCCCCTCAACTACCCCCCACATCCCACCCAACTCCCCGTCAACTCCCCCCACATCGCACCCAACTCCCGCTGAACACCACCCACATCCCACCCAGCTCCAACCGCATCCCACCCAACTCCCCCCACATCCCACCCAACTCCCCCCACATCCCACCCAACTCCCCCCACATCCCACACAACTCCCCCCACATCCCACCCAAATCCCCCTCAACTCCCCCCACATCCCACCCAATTCCCCCCACATCCCACCCAACTCCCCCTCAACTCCCCCCACATCGCACCCAACTCCCCCTCAACTCCCCCCACATCCCACCCAACTCCCCCTCAACTCCCCCAACATCCCACCCAACTCGCCCCAGATCCCACACAGCTCCCCACTCATCCCCCCAACTCACCCTCAACTCCCCTACATCCAACCCAAATCCCCCTCTACATCCCCCACATCCCAAACAACTTCGCCCACAACACACCACACATCACACACAACTCCACCTCAACTCCCCCCACATCCAACCCAACTCCCCTTCAACTCCCCCCACATCCCACCCAACTCCCCCTCAACTCTCCCCACATCCCACACAACTCCACCCACATCCCACCGAACTCCCCCTCAACTCCCCCCACCTCCCACCCAACTACCACACATCCCACCCAACTCCCCTTCAACACCCCCCACATCCCACCCAACACCCCATCAACTGCCCCCACATCGCTCCCAACTCCCCCCACATCCCACCCAACTCCCACCGCATCCCACCAAACTCCCCCCACATCCCACCCAACTCCCACCGCATCCCACCAAACTACCCCCACATCCCACCCAACTCCCCCACATCCCACCCAACTCCCCCACATCCCACCCAACTCCCCCTCAACTCCCCCCACATCCCACCCAACTCACCCCACATCCCACACAACTCCCCCCACATCCCACCCAACTCCCCCCACATCCCACCCAACTCCCCCCACATCCCACGCAACTCCCCCCACATCCCACCCAACTCCCCCTCAACTCCCCCCACAGCCCACCCAATTCCCCCCACATCCCACCCAACTCCCCCTCAACTCCCCCCACATCCCACCCAACACCCCCTCAACTCCCCCCACATCGCTACCAACTCCCCCTCAACTCCCACAAAATCCCACCCAACTCGCCCCAGATCCCACACAGCTCCCCACTCATCCACCCAACTCACCCTCAACTCCCCTACATCCAACCCAAATCCCCCTCTACATCCCCCACATCCCAAACAACTTCCCCCACAACACACCACACATCCCACACAACTCCACCTCAACTCCCCCCACATCCAACCCAACTCCCCTTCAACTCCCCCCACATCCCACCCAACTCCCCCTCAACTCTCCCCACATCCCACCCAACTCCACCCACATCCCAACCAACTCCCCTTCAACTCCCCCCACATCCCACCCAACTACCCACATCCCACGCAACTCCCCCTCAACTCCCCCCACATCCCACCCAACACCCCCTCAACTCCCCCCACATCGCTCCCAACTCCCCCCACATCCCACCCAAGTCCCACCGCATCCCACCAAACTCCCCCCACATCCCACCCAACTCCACAACATCCCACCCAACTCCCCCTCAACTCCCCCCACATCCCACCCAACTCACCCCACATCCCACACTACTCCCCCCACATCCCACCCAACTCCCCCCACATCCCACCCATCTGCCCCCACATCCCACCCAACTCCCCCAACATCCCACGCAACTCCCCCCACATCCCACCCAACTCCACCTCAACTCCCCCCACATCCCACCCAATTCCCCCCACATCCCACCCAACTCCCCCTCAACTCCCCCCACATCGCAACCAACACCCCCTCAACTCCCCCCACATCCCACCCAACTCCTCCTCAACTCCCCCCACATCCCACCCAACTCGCCCCAGATCCGACACAGCTCCCCACTCATCCACCCAACTCCCCCACATCCCACCCAACTCCCCCTCAACTCCCCCCTCATCCAACCCAACTCACCCCACATCCCACACAACTCCCCCCACATCCCACCCAACTCCACCCACATCCCACCCAACTCCACCTCAACTCCCCCAACATCCGACCCAACTCCCCCCACATCCCACCAAACTCCCCCTCAACTCCCCCCACATGCCACCCAACTCCCCCTCAACTCCCCCCACATCGCACACAACTCCTGCTGAACACCACCCACATCCCACCCAACTCCAACCGCATCCCACCCAACTCCCCCCACATCCCACCCAACTCCCCCCACATCCCACACAACTCACCCCACATCCCACCCAAATCCTCCTCAACTCCCCCCACATCCCACCCAACTACCCCACATCCCACCCAACTCCCCCTCAACTCCCCCCACATCCCACCCAATACCCCCTCAACTCCCCCCACATCCCACCCAACTCCCCCCACATCCCACCCAACTCAACCCACATCCCACCCAACTCACACCACATCCCACCCAACACCCCCCACATTCCACCCAACTCCCCTTCAACTCCCCCCACATCCCACCCAACTCCCCCTCAACTCCCCCCACATTCCACCCAACTCACCCTACATCCCACCCAACTCCCCCTCAACTCACCCCTCATCACTCTCTACTCCGCCCACATCCCACCCAACTCACCCTCAACTCCCCAAACATCCCACAAAACTCGCCCCACATCCTACCCAACTCCCCCCACATCCCATCCAACTGCCCCCACTTCCCACCCAACTCCCCCCACATCCCACGCATCTCCCCCCACATCCCATCCAACTCACCCTTAACACCCCCCACATCCCACACAACTCCCCCCACATCCCACCCAACTCCCACTCAACTCCCCCCACATCCCACCCAACTCCCCCTCAACAACCCCCAGATCCCACCCAACTCCCCCTCAACTCCCCCCACAACCCTCACAATTCCCCACACATCCCACCCAACTCCCCCCTCATCCCACCGAACTCCGGCTCAACTCCCCCCACATCCCAACCAACTCTCCCTCAACTCGCCCCACATCCCACCCAACTCCCCCCTCATCCCACCCAACTCCCCCCCACATCCCACCCAACTCTCCCCACATCCCACCCAACTCCCCCCCATCACACCCAACTCCCCCCACATCCCAACCAACTCCCCCTCAACTGCCCCCAAATCCCATCCAACTCCCCCTCAACTCCCCCCACATCGCACGCAACTACCCCTGAACACCACCCACATCCCACCCAACTCCCCCCACATCCCACCCAACTCCCCCCACATCCCTCCCAACTCCCCCCACATCCCACCCAAATCCACCCACATCCCACCCAACTCCCCCCACATCCCACCCAACTCCCTCCGCATCCCACCCAACTCCCCCCACATCCACCGCAACTCCCCCCACATCCCACCCAACTCCCCCCCATCACACCCAACTCCCCCCACATCCCAACCAACTCCCCCTCAACTCCCCCCAAATCCCATCCAACTCCCCCTCAACTCCCCCCACATCGCACGCAACTACCCCTGAACACCACCCACATCCCACCCAACTCCCCCCACATCCCACCCAACTCCCCCCACATCCCTCCCAACTCCCCCCACATCCCACCCAAATCCACCCACATCCCACCCAACTCCCCCCACATCCCACCCAACTCCCTCCGCATCCCACCCAACTCCCCCCACATCCACCGCAACTCCCCCCACATCCCACCCAACTCCCCCCACATCCCACACAACACCCCCCACATCCCACCCAAATCCCCCTCAACTCCCCCTACATCCCACCCAACTCCCCCCACATCCCACCCAACTCACCCCACATCCCACCCAACTCACCCAACATCCCACCCAACTCCCCCCACATCCCACCCAGCTCCCCCTCTACTCCCCCCACATCCCACCCAACTCACCGCACATCCCACCAATCTCCCACAACATCCCATTCAACACCCCCTCAACTACCCACACATCCCACCCAACTCCCCCCACATCCCACCCAACTCCCCCTCAATTACCCCCACATCCCACCCAACTCCCCCACATCCCACCCAACACCCGCCACTTCCCACCCAACTCCCCCTCAACTCCCCCCACATCCCACCCAAATCCCACCACATCCCACCCAACCCCCTGCACATCCCACCCAACTCCCCACACATCCCACCCAACTCCCCCTCAAATCCCCCACAATCCACCCAACACACCCCACATCCCACCCAACTCCCCATCAACTCCCCCCACATCCCACCCAACTCCCCCCACATCCCATCCAACTCCCCCCAAATCCCACCCAACTCCCCCCACATCCCACCCAACTCCCCCCACATCCCGCCCAACAACCCCTCAACTCCCCCCACATCCCACCCAACTCCCCCCACATCCCACACAACTCCCCCCACATCCCACCCAACTCCCCCTCAACTCCCCCCACATCCCACCCAACTCACCCCACATCCCACCCAACTCCCCTCAACTCCCCCCACATCCCACCCATCTCCCCCTGCATCCCAACCAAATCCCCCTCAACTCCCGCCACATCCCACCCATCTCCCCCTCAACTCCCCCACATCCCACCCAACTCCCCCCACATCCCACACAGCTCCACCCACATCCCACCTAACTCCCCCTCAACTCCCCCACATCCCACCCAACTCCCCCACATCCCACCCAACTCCCCCCACATCCAACCCAACTCACCCCACATCCCACCCAACTCAACCCACATCCCACCCAACTCAGCCCACATCCCACCCAACACCCCCCACATTCCACCCAACTCCCCCTCAACTCCCCCCACATCCCACCCAACTCCCCCTCAACTCCCCCCACATCCCACCCAACTCACCCCACATCCCACCCAACTCCCCTCAACTCCCCCCACATCCCACCCAACTCCCCCCACATCCCACCCAACTCCCCCTCAACTCCCCCCACATCCCACCCAACTCCCACCACATCCCACGCAACTCCCCCTCAACTCCCCCCACATCCCACCCAACTCCCCCCACATCCGACCCAAAACCCCCTCAACACCCCCCACATCCCAACCAACTCCACGCACATCCCTCCCTACACCCCCCACATCCCACCCAACGCCCTCCACATCCCACCCAACGCCCCCCACATCCCAGCCAACTCCCCGCACATCCCACCCAATTCCCACCTCATCCCACCGAACTCCCGCTCAACTCCTCCCACATCCCAACCAAATCTCCCTCAACTCGCCCCACATCCCACCCAACTCCCCCCTCATCCCACCCAACTACCCCCCACATCCCACCCAACTCTCCCCACATCCCACCCAACGCCCCCCACATCCCACCCAACTCCCCCCACATCCCACCCAACTCCCCCTCAACTCCCTCCACATCCCACCCAACTCCCCCTCAACTCCCCCCACATCGCACGCAACTACCCCTGAACACCACCCACATCCCACCCAACTCCCCCCACATCCCACCCAACTCCCCCCACATCCCACCCAACTCCCCCCACATCCCACCCAAATCCACCCACATCCCACCCAACTCCCCCCACATCCCACCCAACTCCCCCCACATCCCACCCAACTCCCCCCACATCCCACCCAAATCCACCCACATCCCACCCAACTCCCCCCACATCCCACCCAACTCCCTCCACATCCCACCCAACTCCCCCCTCATCCAACACAACTCCCCCCACATCCCACCCAACTCCCCCCACATCCCACCCAACTCCCCCTCAACTCCCCCCACATCCCACACTATTCCCCCCACATCCCACGCAACTCCCCCTCAACTCCCCACACATCGCACCCAACTCACCCTCAACTCCCCCCACATCCGACCCAAAACCCCCTCAACTCCCCCCACATCCCACCCAACTCCTCATCAACTCCACCCACATCCCAACCAACTCCACCCACATCCCTCCCTACACCCCCCACATCCCACCCAACGTCCCCCACATCCCACCCAACGCCCCCCAGATCCCTCCCAACACCCCCCACATCCCACTCAACTCCCCCTCAACACCCCCCACATTCCACCCAACTCACCCCACATCCCACCCAACTCCCCATCAACTCACCCCTCATCACTCTCTACTCCCCCCACATCCCACCCAACTCCACCTCAACTCCCCCCACATCCCACACAACTCACACCACATCCCACACAACTCACCTCAAGTCCCCCCACATCCCACTCAACTCCCCCTCAACTCTCCCCACCTCCCACCCAACTCCCCCAACATCCCACCCAACTCCCCCTCAACTCCCCGCACATCCCATCCAACTCCACCCACATCCCACCCAACTCCCCCTCAACTCCCCCACATCCCACCCAACTCCACCCACATCCCACCCAACTCCCCCCACATCCCACCCAACTCCCCCCACATCCCACTCAACTCCCCCTCAACTCCCCCCACAACCCTCACAATTCCCCGCACATCCCACCCAACTCCCCCCTCATCCCACCGAACTCCGGCTCAACTCCCCCCACATCCCAACCAACTCTCCCTCAACTCGCCCCACATCCCACCCAACTCCCCCCTCATCCCACCCAACTCCCCCCTACATCCCACCCAACTCTCCCCACATCCCACCCAACTCCCCCCACATCACACCCAACTCCCCCCACATCCCAACCAACTCCCCCTCAACTCCCCCCACATCCCACCCAACTCCCCCTCAACTCCCCCCACATCGCACGCAACTACCCCTGAACACCACCCACATCCCACCCAACTCCCCCCACATCCCACCCAACTCCCCCCACATCCCTCCCAACTCCCCCCACATCCCACCCAAATCCACCCACATCCCACCCAACTCCCCCCACATCCCACCCAACTCCCTCCACATCCCACCCAACTCCCCCCACATCCACCTCAACTCCCCCCACATCCCACCCAACTCCCCCCACGTCCCACACAACACCCCCCACATCCCACCCAAATCCCCCTCAACTCCCCCTACATCCCACCCAACTCGCCCCACATCCCACACAACTCACCCCACATCCCACCCAACTCACCCAACATCCCACCCAACTCACCCAACATCCCACCCAACTCCCCCCACATCCCACCCAGCTCCCCCTCTACTCCCCCCACATCTCACCCAACTCCCCCCTCATCCCACCAATCTCCCACAACATCCCATTCAACTCCCCCTCAACTACGCCCACATCCCACCCAACTCCCCAATCATCCCACCCAACTCCCCCTCAACTCCCCCACAATCCACCCAACACACCCCACATCCCACCCAACTCCCCCTCAAATCCCCCACATCCCACCCAACTTCCCCCACATCCCACCCAACTCCCCCCACATCCCTCCCAACTCCCCCCACATCCCACCCAAATCCACCCACATCCCACCCAACTCCCCCCACATCCCACCCAACTCCCTCCGCATCCCACCCAACTCCCCCCACATCCACCGCAACTCCCCCCACATCCCACCCAACTCCCCCCACATCCCACACAACACCCCCCACATCCCACCCAAATCCCCCTCAACTCCCCCTACATCCCACCCAACACCCACCACATCCCACCCAACTCACACCACATCCCACCCAACTGACCCCACATCCCACCCAACACCCACCACATCCCACACAACTCCCCCTCAACTCCCCCCACATCCCACCCAACTCCCCCTCAACTCCCCCCACTTCCCACCCAACTCACCCCACATCACAACCAACTCCCCTCAACTCCCCCAACATCCCACCCAACTCCCCCCACATCCCACCCAACTCCACCTCAACTCCCCCCACATCCCACCCAACTCCCCCCACATCCCACCCAACTCCCCCTCAACTACCCCCACATCCCACCCAACTCCCCGTCAACTCCCCCCACATCGCACCCAACTCCCGCTGAACACCACCCACATCCCACCCAGCTCCAACCGCATCCCACCCAACTCCCCCCACATCCCACCCAACTCCCCCCCACATCCCACCCAACTCCCCCCACATCCCACACAACTCCCCCCACATCCCACCCAAATCCCCCTCAACTCCCCCCACATCCCACCCAATTCCCCCCACATCCCACCCAACTCCCCCTCAACTCCCCCCACATCGCACCCAACTCCCCCTCAACTCCCCCCACATCCCACCCAACTCCCCCTCAACTCCCCCAACATCCCACCCAACTCGCCCCAGATCCCACACAGCTCCCCACTCATCCCCCCAACTCACCCTCAACTCCCCTACATCCAACCCAAATCCCCCTCTACATCCCCCACATCCCAAACAACTTCGCCCACAACACACCACACATCACACACAACTCCACCTCAACTCCCCCCACATCCAACCCAACTCCCCTTCAACTCCCCCCACATCCCACCCAACTCCCCCTCAACTCTCCCCACATCCCACACAACTCCACCCACATCCCACCGAACTCCCCCTCAACTCCCCCCACCTCCCACCCAACTACCACACATCCCACCCAACTCCCCTTCAACACCCCCCACATCCCACCCAACACCCCATCAACTGCCCCCACATCGCTCCCAACTCCCCCCACATCCCACCCAACTCCCACCGCATCCCACCAAACTCCCCCCACATCCCACCCAACTCCCACCGCATCCCACCAAACTACCCCCACATCCCACCCAACTCCCCCACATCCCACCCAACTCCCCCACATCCCACCCAACTCCCCCTCAACTCCCCCCACATCCCACCCAACTCACCCCACATCCCACACAACTCCCCCCACATCCCACCCAACTCCCCCCACATCCCACCCAACTCCCCCCACATCCCACGCAACTCCCCCCACATCCCACCCAACTCCCCCTCAACTCCCCCCACAGCCCACCCAATTCCCCCCACATCCCACCCAACTCCCCCTCAACTCCCCCCACATCCCACCCAACACCCCCTCAACTCCCCCCACATCGCTACCAACTCCCCCTCAACTCCCACAAAATCCCACCCAACTCGCCCCAGATCCCACACAGCTCCCCACTCATCCACCCAACTCACCCTCAACTCCCCTACATCCAACCCAAATCCCCCTCTACATCCCCCACATCCCAAACAACTTCCCCCACAACACACCACACATCCCACACAACTCCACCTCAACTCCCCCCACATCCAACCCAACTCCCCTTCAACTCCCCCCACATCCCACCCAACTCCCCCTCAACTCTCCCCACATCCCACCCAACTCCACCCACATCCCAACCAACTCCCCTTCAACTCCCCCCACATCCCACCCAACTACCCACATCCCACGCAACTCCCCCTCAACTCCCCCCACATCCCACCCAACACCCCCTCAACTCCCCCCACATCGCTCCCAACTCCCCCCACATCCCACCCAAGTCCCACCGCATCCCACCAAACTCCCCCCACATCCCACCCAACTCCACAACATCCCACCCAACTCCCCCTCAACTCCCCCCACATCCCACCCAACTCACCCCACATCCCACACTACTCCCCCCACATCCCACCCAACTCCCCCCACATCCCACCCATCTGCCCCCACATCCCACCCAACTCCCCCAACATCCCACGCAACTCCCCCCACATCCCACCCAACTCCACCTCAACTCCCCCCACATCCCACCCAATTCCCCCCACATCCCACCCAACTCCCCCTCAACTCCCCCACATCGCAACCAACACCCCCTCAACTCCCCCCACATCCCACCCAACTCCTCCTCAACTCCCCCCACATCCCACCCAACTCGCCCCAGATCCGACACAGCTCCCCACTCATCCACCCAACTCCCCCACATCCCACCCAACTCCCCCTCAACTCCCCCCTCATCCAACCCAACTCACCCCACATCCCACACAACTCCCCCCACATCCCACCCAACTCCACCCACATCCCACCCAACTCCACATCAACTCCCCCAACATCCGACCCAACTCCCCCCACATCCCACCAAACTCCCCCTCAACTCCCCCCACATGCCACCCAACTCCCCCTCAACTCCCCCCACATCGCACACAACTCCTGCTGAACACCACCCACATCCCACCCAACTCCAACCGCATCCCACCCAACTCCCCCCACATCCCACCCAACTCCCCCCACATCCCACACAACTCACCCCACATCCCACCCAAATCCTCCTCAACTCCCCCCACATCCCACCCAACTACCCCACATCCCACCCAACTCCCCCTCAACTCCCCCCACATCCCACCCAATACCCCCTCAACTCCCCCCACATCCCACCCAACTCCCCCCACATCCCACCCAACTCAACCCACATCCCACCCAACTCACACCACATCCCACCCAACACCCCCCACATTCCACCCAACTCCCCTTCAACTCCCCCCACATCCCACCCAACTCCCCCTCAACTCCCCCCACATTCCACCCAACTCACCCTACATCCCACCCAACTCCCCCTCAACTCACCCCTCATCACTCTCTACTCCGCCCACATCCCACCCAACTCACCCTCAACTCCCCAAACATCCCACAAAACTCGCCCCACATCCTACCCAACTCCCCCCACATCCCATCCAACTGCCCCCACTTCCCACCCAACTCCCCCCACATCCCACGCATCTCCCCCCACATCCCATCCAACTCACCCTTAACACCCCCCACATCCCACACAACTCCCCCCACATCCCACCCAACTCCCACTCAACTCCCCCCACATCCCACCCAACTCCCCCTCAACAACCCCCAGATCCCACCCAACTCCCCCTCAACTCCCCCCACAACCCTCACAATTCCCCACACATCCCACCCAACTCCCCCCTCATCCCACCGAACTCCGGCTCAACTCCCCCCACATCCCAACCAACTCTCCCTTAACTCGCCCCACATCCCACCCAACTCCCCCCTCATCCCACCCAACTCCCCCCTCATCCCACCCAACTCCCCCCCACATCCCACCCAACTCTCCCCACATCCCACCCAACTCCCCCCCATCACACCCAACTCCCCCCACATCCCAACCAACTCCCCCTCAACTGCCCCCAAATCCCATCCAACTCCCCCTCAACTCCCCCCACATCGCACGCAACTACCCCTGAACACCACCCACATCCCACCCAACTCCCCCCACATCCCACCCAACTCCCCCCACATCCCTCCCAACTCCCCCCACATCCCACCCAAATCCACCCACATCCCACCCAACTCCCCCCACATCCCACCCAACTCCCTCCGCATCCCACCCAACTCCCCCCACATCCACCGCAACTCCCCCCACATCCCACCCAACTCCCCCCCATCACACCCAACTCCCCCCACATCCCAACCAACTCCCCCTCAACTCCCCCCAAATCCCATCCAACTCCCCCTCAACTCCCCCCACATCGCACGCAACTACCCCTGAACACCACCCACATCCCACCCAACTCCCCCCACATCCCACCCAACTCCCCCCACATCCCTCCCAACTCCCCCCACATCCCACCCAAATCCACCCACATCCCACCCAACTCCCCCCACATCCCACCCAACTCCCTCCGCATCCCACCCAACTCCCCCCACATCCACCGCAACTCCCCCCACATCCCACCCAACTCCCCCCACATCCCACACAACACCCCCCACATCCCACCCAAATCCCCCTCAACTCCCCCTACATCCCACCCAACTCCCCCCACATCCCACCCAACTCACCCCACATCCCACCCAACTCACCCAACATCCCACCCAACTCCCCCCACATCCCACCCAGCTCCCCCTCTACTCCCCCCACATCCCACCCAACTCACCGCACATCCCACCAATCTCCCACAACATCCCATTCAACACCCCCTCAACTACCCACACATCCCACCCAACTCCCCCCACATCCCACCCAACTCCCCCTCAATTACCCCCACATCCCACCCAACTCCCCCACATCCCACCCAACACCCGCCACTTCCCACCCAACTCCCCCTCAACTCCCCCCACATCCCACCCAAATCCCACCACATCCCACCCAACCCCCTGCACATCCCACCCAACTCCCCACACATCCCACCCAACTCCCCCTCAAATCCCCCACAATCCACCCAACACACCCCACATCCCACCCAACTCCCCATCAACTCCCCCCACATCCCACCCAACTCCCCCCACATCCCATCCAACTCCCCCCAAATCCCACCCAACTCCCCCCACATCCCACCCAACTCCCCCCACATCCCGCCCAACAACCCCTCAACTCCCCCCACATCCCACCCAACTCCCCCCACATCCCACACAACTCCCCCCACATCCCACCCAACTCCCCCTCAACTCCCCCCACATCCCACCCAACTCACCCCACATCCCACCCAACTCCCCTCAACTCCCCCCACATCCCACCCATCTCCCCCTGCATCCCAACCAAATCCCCCTCAACTCCCGCCACATCCCACCCATCTCCCCCTCAACTCCCCCACATCCCACCCAACTCCCCCCACATCCCACACAGCTCCACCCACATCCCACCTAACTCCCCCTCAACTCCCCCACATCCCACCCAACTCCCCCACATCCCACCCAACTCCCCCCACATCCAACCCAACTCACCCCACATCCCACCCAACTCAACCCACATCCCACCCAACTCAGCCCACATCCCACCCAACACCCCCCACATTCCACCCAACTCCCCCTCAACTCCCCCCACATCCCACCCAACTCCCCCTCAACTCCCCCCACATCCCACCCAACTCACCCCACATCCCACCCAACTCCCCTCAACTACCCCCACATCCCACCCAACTCCCCCCACATCCCACCCAACTCCCCCTCAACTCCCCCCACATCCCACCCAACTCCCACCACATCCCACGCAACTCCCCCTCAACTCCCCCCACATCCCACCCAACTCCCCCCACATCCGACCCAAAACCCCCTCAACACCCCCCACATCCCAACCAACTCCACGCACATCCCTCCCTACACCCCCCACATCCCACCCAACGCCCTCCACATCCCACCCAACGCCCCCCACATCCCAGCCAACTCCCCGCACATCCCACCCAATTCCCACCTCATCCCACCGAACTCCCGCTCAACTCCTCCCACATCCAAACCAAATCTCCCTCAACTCGCCCCACATCCCACCCAACTCCCCCCTCATCCCACCCAACTACCCCCCACATCCCACCCAACTCTCCCCACATCCCACCCAACGCCCCCCACATCCCACCCAACTCCCCCCACATCCCACCCAACTCCCCCTCAACTCCCTCCACATCCCACCCAACTCCCCCTCAACTCCCCCCACATCGCACGCAACTACCCCTGAACACCACCCACATCCCACCCAACTCCCCCCACATCCCACCCAACTCCCCCCACATCCCACCCAACTCCCCCCACATCCCACCCAAATCCACCCACATCCCACCCAACTCCCCCCACATCCCACCCAACTCCCCCCACATCCCACCCAACTCCCCCCACATCCCACCCAAATCCACCCACATCCCACCCAACTCCCCCCACATCCCACCCAACTCCCTCCACATCCCACCCAACTCCCCCCTCATCCAACACAACTCCCCCCACATCCCACCCAACTCCCCCCACATCCCACCCAACTCCCCCTCAACTCCCCCCACATCCCACACTATTCCCCCCACATCCCACGCAACTCCCCCTCAACTCCCCACACATCGCACCCAACTCACCCTCAACTCCCCCCACATCCGACCCAAAACCCCCTCAACTCCCCCCACATCCCACCCAACTCCTCATCAACTCCACCCACATCCCAACCAACTCCACCCACATCCCTCCCTACACCCCCCACATCCCACCCAACGTCCCCCACATCCCACCCAACGCCCCCCAGATCCCTCCCAACACCCCCCACATCCCACTCAACTCCCCCTCAACACCCCCCACATTCCACCCAACTCACCCCACATCCCACCCAACTCCCCATCAACTCACCCCTCATCACTCTCTACTCCCCCCACATCCCACCCAACTCCACCTCAACTCCCCCCACATCCCACACAACTCACACCACATCCCACACAACTCACCTCAAGTCCCCCCACATCCCACTCAACTCCCCCTCAACTCTCCCCACCTCCCACCCAACTCCCCCAACATCCCACCCAACTCCCCCTCAACTCCCCGCACATCCCATCCAACTCCACCCACATCCCACCCAACTCCCCCTCAACTCCCCCACATCCCACCCAACTCCACCCACATCCCACCCAACTCCCCCCACATCCCACCCAACTCCCCCCACATCCCACTCAACTCCCCCTCAACTCCCCCCACAACCCTCACAATTCCCCGCACATCCCACCCAACTCCCCCCTCATCCCACCGAACTCCGGCTCAACTCCCCCCACATCCCAACCAACTCTCCCTCAACTCGCCCCACATCCCACCCAACTCCCCCCTCATCCCACCCAACTCCCCCCTACATCCCACCCAACTCTCCCCACATCCCACCCAACTCCCCCCACATCACACCCAACTCCCCCCACATCCCAACCAACTCCCCCTCAACTCCCCCCACATCCCACCCAACTCCCCCTCAACTCCCCCCACATCGCACGCAACTACCCCTGAACACCACCCACATCCCACCCAACTCCCCCCACATCCCACCCAACTCCCCCCACATCCCTCCCAACTCCCCCCACATCCCACCCAAATCCACCCACATCCCACCCAACTCCCCCCACATCCCACCCAACTCCCTCCACATCCCACCCAACTCCCCCCACATCCACCTCAACTCCCCCCACATCCCACCCAACTCCCCCCACGTCCCACACAACACCCCCCACATCCCACCCAAATCCCCCTCAACTCCCCCTACATCCCACCCAACTCGCCCCACATCCCACACAACTCACCCCACATCCCACCCAACTCACCCAACATCCCACCCAACTCACCCAACATCCCACCCAACTCCCCCCACATCCCACCCAGCTCCCCCTCTACTCCCCCCACATCTCACCCAACTCCCCCCTCATCCCACCAATCTCCCACAACATCCCATTCAACTCCCCCTCAACTACGCCCACATCCCACCCAACTCCCCAATCATCCCACCCAACTCCCCCTCAACTCCCCCACAATCCACCCAACACACCCCACATCCCACCCAACTCCCCCTCAAATCCCCCACATCCCACCCAACTTCCCCCACATCCCATCCAACTCCCCCCAAATCCCACCCAACTCCCCCCACATCCCACCCAACTCCCCCCATATCCCACCCAACTCCCCCTCAACTCCCCCCACATCCCACCCAACTCCCCCTCAACTCCCCCCACATCCCACCCAACTACCCCAACATCCCACACAACTCCCCCCACATCCCACCCAACTCCCCCTCAACTCCCGCCACATCCCACCCAACTCCCTGTCAACTCCCCCCACATCCCAACCAACTACCCCCACATCCCACCCAAATCCCCTCAACTCCCCCCAGATCCCACCCAACACCCCCACATCCCACACAACTCACCCCACATCCCACCCAACTCCCCCCACATCCCACCCAACACCCCCCACATCCCACCCAACTCCCCTCAACTCCCCCCACATCCACCCAACTCCCCCCACATCCCACCCAACTCCTCCCAGATCCCACCCAACTCCACCCACATCCCACCCAACTCCCCCTCAACTCCCCCCACATCCCAAACAACTCCCCGCACATCCCACCCAACTCCCCCCACATCACACCCAACTCCCCCCACATCGCACATAACTCCCCCTCAACTGGCCCCACATCGCACCCAACTCCCCCCACATCCCACCCAACTCCCCCCAAATCCCACACAACACACCCCACTTCCCACCCAACTCCCACTCAACTCCCCCAACATCCCACCCAACTCCCCCTCAACTCAACCCACATCCCACCCTACTCCCCCCACATCCCACCCAACTCCCCCCACATCCCAAACATTTCACCCCACTTCCCACCGAACTCCCACCCAACTCCCGCCACATCCCACCCAACTCCCCCCACATCCCACCCAACTCCCCACACATCCCACCCAACTCCCCCTCAACTGGCCCCACATCCCACCCAACTCACCCCACATCCCACCCAACTCCCCCTCAACTCCCCCCACATCCCAACCAACTCCCCCTCAACTCCCCCCACATCCCACCCAACTCCCCCTACATCCCACTCAACTCCCCCCACATCCCACCCAACTCCCCCCTCATCCCACCCAACTCCCCCTCAACTCCCCCCACATCCCACCCAACTCCACACTCATCCCACCCAACTCCCCCCTCATCCCAACCAACTCCCCATCAACTCCCACCACATCCCACCCAACTCCCCCCACATCCCACCCAACTCCCCCTCAACTCCCCCCACATCCCACCCAACACCACCAACATCCCACCCAACTGCCCCCACATCCCTCCCAACACCCCCTCAACTCCCCCCACATCGCCCTCAACTCCACCCACATCCCACCCAACTCCCCCCACATCCCTCCCAACTCCCCCACAACACACCCCACATCCCACCCAACTCCCCCTCATCTCCCCACACATCCCAACCAACTCCCCCTCAACTCCCCCCTCATCCCACCCAACTCCCCCTAAACTCCACTCACATCCCCCCCAACTCCCCCAACATCCCACCCAAATCCCCACACATCCCACCCAACTCCCCCTGAACTACCCCAACATCCAACACAACTCCACCCACATCGCACCCAACTCCCCCTCAACTCCCCCCACATCCCAACCCACTCCGCCTCAACTCCCCCCACATCCCAACCAGTTCCCCCTCAACTCCCCCCACATCCCACCCAACTCCCCCCACATCCCACATAACTACCCCCACATCCCACCCAACTCCCCCCACATCCCACGCAACGTCCCCCACAACCCATGCAACTCCCCCACATCCCACCCAACTCCCCCACATCCCACCTAACTCCCCCTCAACTCCCCCCACATCCCACCCAACTCCCCCAACATCGCACCCAACTCCCCCCACATCCCACCCAACTCCCCCCACATCCAACACAACTCCGCCCACATACCACCCAACTCCCCCCACATAGCACCCAACTACCCCCACATCCCACCCAACTCCCCCTCAACTGGCCCCACATCCCACCCAACTCCCCCCACATCCCACCCAACTCCCCCCACATCCTACCCAACTCACCCCACTCCCTACAGAACTCCCACCCAACTCCGCCCACATCCCACCCAACTCCCCCCACATCCCACCCAACTCCCCCACAACTGGCCCCAGATCCCACCCTACTCCCCGCACATCCCACCCAACTCCACCCACATCCCACCCAACTCACCCAACTTCCCACCCAACTCCCACTCAACTCCCCCCACATCCCACCCAACTCCCCCTCAACTCCCCACACATCCCACCCAACTCCCCCCAAATCCCACCCAACTCGCCCCACATCCCACCCTACTCACCCCACTTCCCACCAAACTCCCACCACATCCCACCCAACTCCACTTACATCCCACACAACTCCGCCCTCATCCCACCCAACTCCCCCCACATCCCACCCAAATCCCCCTCAACTCCCCCCACATCCCACCAACTCCCCCTCAACTCCCCCCACATCCCATCCAACTCCTCCCACATCCCACGCAACTCGCCCCACATCCCACCCAACTCACCCCACTTCCCACCCAACTCCAAAAAACACCCCCCACATCCCAACCAACTCCCCCCACATCCCACCCAACACCCTCTCAACTCCCCTCACATCCCAACCAACTCCCCCTCAACTCCCCCCACATCCCACCCAACTCCCCCTCAACTCCCCCCACATCCCACCCAACTCACCCCACATCCCACCCAACTCCCACCAAATCCCACCCAACTCACCACACTTCCCACCCACATCCCACCCAACTCCCCCCACATCCCACCCAACTCCCCCCACATCCCACCCAACTCCCCACAGATCCCACCCAACTCCCCCCACATCCCACCCAACTCCACCCACATCCCACCCAACTCAACCCACTTCCCACCCACATCCCACCAAACTCCCCCCACATCCCACCCAACTCACCCCATATCCCACCCAACTCCCCCCACATCCCACCCAACTCCCCCCACTTCCCACTCAACACACCCCACATCCCACCCAACTCCCCCTCAACTCCCCCCACATCCCACCCAACTCAGCCCACATCCCACCCAATTCCCCCTCAACTACCCCCACATCCCACCCAACTCCCACCACATCCCACCCAACTCCCCCTCAACTCCCCCCACATCCCAACCAACTACACCCACATCCCACCCAACTCCCCTCAACTCCCCCGACATCCCACCCATCTCCCCCCACATCCCACCCAACTCCCCCCACATCCCACCCAACTCCCCCTCAACTCCCCCCACATCCCAACCAACTACCCCGCACATCCCACCCAACTCCCCCTCAACTCCCGCCACATCCCACCCAACTCCCTCTCAACTCCCCCCACATCCCAACCAACTACCCCCACATCCCACCCAAATCCCCTCAACTCCCCCCAGATCCCACCCAACTCCCCCCACATCCCACACAACTCACCGCACATCCCACCCAACTCCCCCCACATCCCACCCAACACCCCCCACATCCCACCCAACTCCCCTCAACTCCCCCCACATCCACCCAACTCCCCGCACATCCAACCCAAATCCCTCTCAACATCCCCCACATCCCACCCACCTCCCCCTCAACACCCCCCACATCCCACACAACTTCCCTCACATCCCACGCAACTCCCCCCACATCCCAACCAACTCCCCCTCAACTCCCCCCACATCCCACCCAACTCCCCCTCAACTCCGCCCACATCCCACCCAACTCCACCCACATCCCAACCAACCCCCACCACATCCCAACCAACTCCCACCCAACTCCCACCACATCCCAGCCAACTCCCCTCAACTCCCCCCATATCCCACCCAACTCCCGTCAACTCCCCGCACATCGCACCCAACTGTACCCACATCCCACCCAACTCCCCCTCAACTCCCCCCACATCCCACCCAACTCTGCCCAGATCCCACCCAACTCCCACCTCATCCCACCCAACTCCCCCTCAACTCCCCCCACATCCCACCCACCTCCCCCCACATCACCCCCAACTCTGCCCAGATCCCACTCAACTCCCCCCTCATCCCTCCAAACTAACCCTCAACTCCCCCCACATCCAACCCAAATCCCCCTCAACATCCCCCACATCCCACCCAACTCCCTCTCAACTCCCACCACATCCCATACAACTTCCAGCACATCCCACCAAAATCACCCCACATCCCACCCAACACCCCCTCAACTCCCCCCACATCCCACCCAACTCAGGCCACATCCCACCCAACTCCACCTCAACTCCCCCCACATCGCACCCAATTCCCCCTCAACTCCCCCCACATCCCACCCAACTCCCCCCACATCCCACACAACTCCCCCTCAACACCCCCCACATCCCAACCAACTACCCCACATCCCACCCAACTCACCTCAACTCCCTCCACATCCCACCCTACTCCCCCCACATCCCACCCAACTCCCCCTCAACTCCCCCCACATCCCACCCAACTCCCCCCACATCCCACCCAACTCCCCCCACATCCCAACCACCTACCCTCCACATCCAACCCGACTCCCCCTCAACTCCCGCCACATCGCACCCAATTCCCCCTCAACACCCCCCACATCCGACCCAACTCCCCCTCAACCATCTACCCCCCACATCCCACCGAACTCCACTCAACTCCCCCCACATCCCACCCAACTCAACCCACATCCCACCCAACTCCCCCCACATCCCAGACAACTCCCCCCACATTCCACCCAACTCCATTCAAATACCCCCACATCCCACCCAACTCCCCCCACATCCACCCAACTCCCCCCACATCCAACCCAAATCCCCCTCAATATCCCCCACATCCCACCCATCTCACCCTCAACTCCCCCCACATCCCACACAACTTCCCCCACATCCCACACAACTCCCCCCACATCCCAAACAACTTCCCCTCAACTCCCCCCTCATCCCACCCAACTCCCCCTCAACTCCCCCCACATCCCACCCAACTCCCCACAAATCCCACCAAACATCCCCCACATCCCACACAACTCAGCGCACATCCCACCCAACTCCCACCACATCCCACCCAACTCCCCCCACATCCCAACCAACTCCCCCCACATCCACCCAACTCCCCCTCAACTCCCCCCACATCCCACCCAACTCCCACCACATCCCACCCATCTCCCCCCACATCCCACTTAACTCCCCCTCAACACCCCCACATCCCACCCATCTCCCCCCACATCCCACCCAACTCCCCCACAACTCCCCCCACATCCCACCCAACTCCACCCACATCCCACCCAACTCACCCCACTTCCCACCCAACTTCCCCACATCCCACCCAACTGCCCCCACATCCCACCCAACTCCCCCCACATCCCACAGAACTCAGCCCACTTCCCACCCAACTCCGACCCAACTCCCCCCACATCCCACCCAACTCAGCCCACATCCCACCCAACTCCACCTCAACTCCCCCCACATCGCAGCCAATTCCCCCTCAACTCCCCCCATGTCCCACCCAACTCCCCCTCAACTCCCCCCACATCCCAGCCAACTAGCCCACATCCCACCCAACTCCCCTCAACTCCCCCCACATCCCACGCAACACCCCCCACATCCCACCCAACACCCCCCACATCCCACCGAACTCCACCCTCATCCAACCCAAATCCACCCACATCCCACCCAACTCCCCCTCAACTCCCCCCACATCCCAAACAACTCCCCGCACATCCCACCCAACTCCCCCCACATCACACCCAACTCCCCCCACATCGCACATAACTCCCCCTCAACTGGCCCCACATCCCACCCAACTCCCCCCACATCCCACCCAACTCCCCCCAAATCCCACACAACACACCCCACTTCCCACCCAACTCCCACTCAACTCCCCCAACATCCCACCCAACTCCCCCTCAACTCAACCCACATCCCACCCTATTCACCCTCATCCCACCCAACTCCCCCCACATCCCAAACATTTCACCCCACTTCCCACCGAACTCCCACCCAACTTCCCCCCACATCCTACCCAACTCCCCCCACATCCCACCCAACTCCCCACACATCCCACCCAACTCCCCCTCAACTGGCCCCACATCCCACACAACTCACCCCACATCCCACCCAACTCCCCCTACATCCCACTCAACTCCCCCCACATCCCACCCAACTCCCCCTCAACTCCCCCTCATCGCACCCAACTCCCCCAACATCCCACCCAACTCCCCCCACATCCCACTCAACTCACCCCACTTCCAACCGAACTCCAACCCAACTCCCCCCACATCCCATACAACTCCCCCCACATCCCACCCAACTCGCCCTCAACTGGCCCCACAACCCACACAACTCCCCCCACATCCCACCCAACTCTCCCCACATCCCACCGAACTCCCCCCACATCCCACCCAACTCACCCTCAACTCCCCCCACATCCCACACAACTCCCCCTCAACTCCACCCACATCCCACCCAACTCCCCCTCAACACCCCCCACATCCCACCCAACTCCCCCCACATCCCACCCAACTCCCCCCACATCCCACCCAACTCACCCCACTTCCCACCCACATCCCACCCAACTCCCCCCACATCCCACCCAACTCCCCCCACATCCCACCCAACTCACCCCACTTCCCACCCACAACCCACCCAACTCCCCCCACATCCCACCCAACTCACCCCACATCCCACCCAACTCCCCCCACATCCCACCCTACTCCCCCCACATCCCACCCAACTCCACCCTCATCCCACCCAAATCCACCCACATCCCACCCAACTCCCCCTCAACTCCCCCCACATCCCAACCAACTCCCCCCACATCACACCCAACTCCCCCCACATCCCACACAACTCCCCCCACATCCCACCTAACTCCCCCTCAACTGGCCCCACATCCCAACCAACTCCCCCCACATCCCACCCAACTCCCCCCAAATCCCACCCAACACAAACCACTTCCCACCCAACTCCCACTCAACTCCCCCAACATCCCACCCAACTCCCCCTCACCTCAACCCACATCCCACCCTACTCCCCCCACATCCCACGCAACTCCCCCCACATCCCACACATTTCACCCCACTTCCCACCTAACTCCCACCCAACTCCCCCCCACATCCCACCCAACTCACCCCACATCCCACCCAACTCCCCACACATCCCACCCAACTCCCCCTCAACTGGCCCCACATCCCACCCAACTCACCCCACATCACACCCAACGCCCCCCACATCCCACTCAACTCCCCCCACATCCCACCCAACTCCCCCCACATCCCACCCAACTCCCCCCACATCCCACCCAACTCCCCCCACATCCCACTCAACTCACCCCGCTTCCAACCGAACTCCAACCCAACTCCCCCCACATCCCACCCAACTCCCCCTCAACTGGCCCCACATCCCACCCAACTCACCCCACATCCCACCCAACTCCCCCCACATCCCACCCAACTCCCCCCACATCCCACCCAACTCCCCCCACATCCCACCCAACTCCCCCCACATCCCACCCAACTCCCCTCAACTCCCCCCACATCCACCCAACTCCCCGCACATCCAAACCAAATCCCTCTCAACATCCCCCACATCCCACCCATCTCCCCCTCAACACCCCCCACATCCCACACAACTTCCCTCACATCCCACGCATCTCCCCCCACATCCCAACCAACTCCCCCTCAACTCCCCCCACATCCCACCCAACTCCCCCTCAACTCCGCCCACATCCCACCCAACTCCACCCACATCCCAACCAACCCCCACCACATCCCAACCAACTCCCACCCAAATCCCACCACATCCCAGCCAACTCCCCTCAACTCCCCCCATATCCCACCCAACTCCCGTCAACTCCCCGCACATCGCACCCAACTGTACCCACATCCCACCCAACTACCCCTCAACTCCCCCCACATCCCACCCAACTCTGCCCAGATCCCACCCAACTCCCCCCTCATCCCACCCAACTCCCCCTCAACTCCCCCCACATCCCACCCACCTCCCCCCACATCACCCCCAACTCTGCCCAGATCCCACTCAACTCCCCCCTCATCCCACCAAACTAACCCTCAACTCCCCCCACATCCAACCCAAATCCCCCACAACATCCCCCACATCCCACCCAACTCCCTCTCAACTCCCACCACATCCCATACAACTTCCAGCACATCCCACCAAAATACCCCACATCCCACCCAACTCCCCCTCAACTCCCCCCACATCCCACCCAACTCAGGCCTCATCCCACCCAACTCCACCTCAACTCCCCCCACATCGCACCCAATTCCCCCTCAACTCCCCCCACATCCCACCCAACTCCCCCCACATCCCACACAACTCCCCCTCAACACCCCCCACATCCCAACCAACTACCCCACATCCCACCCAACTCACCTCAACTCCCTCCACATCCCACCCAACTCCCCAGACATCCCACCCAACTCCCCCCACATCCCAACCACCTACCCCCCACATCCAACCCGACTCCCCCTCAACTCCCGCCACATCGCACCCAATTCCCCCTCAACTCCCCCCACATCCGACCCAACTCCCCCTCAACCATCTACCCCCCACATCCCACCGAACTCCCCTCAACTCCCCCCACATCCCACCCAACTCCCCCCACATCCCAGCCAACTCCCCCCACATTCCACCCAACTCCCCTCAAATACCCCCACATCCCACCCAACTCCCCCCACATCCAACCAACTCCCCCCACATCCAACCCAAATCCCCCTCAATATCCCCCACATCCCACCCATCTCACCCTCAACTCCCCCCACATTCCACACAACTTCCCCCACATCCCACACAACTCCCCCCACATCCCAAACAACTTCCCCTCAACTCCCCCCACATCCCACCCAACTCCCCACAAATCCCACCAAACATCCCCCACATCCCACCCAAATCAGCGCACATCCCACCCAACTCCCACCACATCCCACCCAACTCCCCCCACATCCCAACCAACTCCCCCCACATCCCACCCAACTCCCCCACAACTCCCCCCACATCCCACCCAACTCCCCCCACATCCCATCCAACTCCCCCACAACTCCCCCCACATCCCACCCAACTCCCACCACATCCCACCCATCTCCCCCCACATCCCACCCAACTCCCCCTCAACACCCCCACATCCCACCCATCTCCCCCAACATCCCACCCAACTCCCCCACAACTCCCCCCACATCCCACCCAACTCCACCCACATCCCACCCAACTCACCCCACTTCCCACCCAACTTCCCCACATCCCACCCAACTGCCCCCACATCCCACCCAACTCCCCCCACATCCCACAGAACTCACCCCACTTCCCACCCAACTCCGATCCAACTACCCCCACATCACACCCAACTCAGCCCACATCCCACCCAACTCCACCTCAACTCCCCCCACATCGCAGCCAATTCCCCCTCAACTCCCCCCATGTCCCACCCAACTCCCCCTCAACTCCCCCCACATCCCACGCAACACCCCCCACATCCCACCCAACTCCACCCTCATCCCACCCAAATCCACCCACATCCCACCCAACTCCCCCTCAACTCCCCCCACATCCCAACCAACTCCCCCCACATCCCACCCAACTCCCCCCACATCCCACACAACTCCCCCCACATCCCACCTAACTCCCCCTCAACTGGCCCCACATCCACCCAACTCCCCCCACATCCCACCCAACTCCCCCCAAATCCCACCCAACACACACCACTTCCCACCCAACTCCCACTCAACTCCCCCAACATCCCATCCAACTCCCCCTCACCTCAACCCACATCCCACCCTGCCCCCCCCACATCCCACCCAACTCCCCCCACATCCCACACATTTCACCCCACTTCCCACCGAACTCCCACCCAACTCCCCCCACATCCCACCCAACTCCCCCACATCCCACCCAACTCCCCACATATCCCACCCAACTCCCCCTCAACTGGCCCCACATCCCACCCAACTCACCCCACATCCCACCCAACTACCCCACATCCCACTTAACTCCCCCCACATCCCACCCAACTCCCCCTCAACTCCCCCCACATCCCAACCAACTCCCCCCACATCCCACCCAACTCCCACCACATCGCACACATCTCCCCCCACATCCCGCACAACTCCCCCTCAACTCCCCCCACATCCCACCCAACTCCCCCCACAACCCACCCAACTCCCCCACAACTCCCCCCACATCCCACCCAACTCCACCCACATCCCACCCAACACACCCCACTTCCCACCCAACTCCCACCCAACTTCCCCACATCCAACCCAACTCCCCCCACATCCCACCCAACTCCCCCCACATCCCACACAACTCACCCCACTTCCCACCCAACTCCCACCCAACTCCCCCCACATCCCACACAACTCAGCCCACATCCCACCCAACTCCACCTCAACTCCCCCCACATCGCACCCAATTCCCCCTCAACTCCCCCCATGTCCCACCCAACACATCCTCAACTCCCCCCACATCCCAACCAACTAGCCCACATCCGACGCAACTCCCCTCATCTCCCCCCACATCCCACCCAACTCCTCCCACATCCCACCCAACTCCACCCACATCCCACCCAAATCCACCCACATCCCACCCAACTCCCCCTCAACTCCCCCCACATCCCAAACAACTCCCCGCACATCCCACCCAACTCCCCCCACATCACACCCAACTCCCCCCACATCCCACATAACTCCCCCTCAACTGGCCCCACATCCCACCCAACTCCCCCCACATCCCACCCAACTCCCCCCAAATCCCACACAACACACCCCACTTCCCACCCAACTCCCACTCAACTCCCCCAACATCCCACCCAACTCCCCCTCAACTCAACCCACATCCCACCCTACTCCCCCCACATCCCACCCAAATCCCCCCACATCCCAAATATTTCACCCCACTTCCCACCGAACTCCCACCCAACTCCCCCCACATCCCACCCAACTCCCCCCACATCCCACCCAACTCCCCACACATCCCACCCAACTCCCCCTCAACTGGCCCCACATCCCACCCAAATCCCCCCACATCCCAAACATTTCACCCCACTTCCCACCGAACTCCCACCCAACTCACCCCACATCCCACCCAACTCCGCCAACATCCCACCCAACTCCCCCCACATCCCACCCAACTCGCCCTCAACTGGCCCCACATCCCACCCAACTCACCCCACAACCCACACAACTCCCCCCACATCCCACCCAACTCTCCCCACATCCCACCGAACTCCCCCCACATCCCACCCAACTCACCCTCAACTCCCCCCACATCCCACACAACTCCCCCTCAACTCCACCCACATCGCACCCAACTCCCCCTCAACACCCCCCACATCCCACCCAACTCCCCCCACATCCCACCCAACTCCCCCCACATCCCACCCAACTCACCCAACTTCCCACCCACATCCCACCCAAATCCCCCCACATCCCACCCAACTCCCCCCACATCCCACCCAACTCCCCCCACATCCCACCCAACTCACCCCACTTCCCACCCACATCCCACCCAACGCCCCCCACATCCCACCCAACTCACCCCACATCCCACCCAACTCCCCCCACATCCCACCCAACTCCCCCTCAACTCCCCCCACATCCAAACCAACTCCCCCCACATCACACCCAACTCCCCCCACATCCCACACAACTCCACCCACATCCCACCTAACTCCCCCTCAACTGGCCCCACATCCCACCCAACTCCCCCCACATCCCACCCAACTCCCCCCAAATCCCACCCAACACAAACCACTTCCCACCCAACTCCCACTCAACTCCCCCAACATCCCATCCAACTCCCCCTCACCTCAACCCACATCCCACCCTACTCCCCCCACATCCCACCCAACTCCCCCCACATCCCACACATTTCACCACACTTCCCACCTAACTCCCACCCAACTCCCCCCACATCCCACCCAACTCCCCCCACATCCCACCCAACTCCCCACATATCCCACCCAACTCCCCCTCAACTGGCCCCACATCCCACCCAACTCACCCCACATCACACCCAACTCCCCCCACATCCCACTCAACTCCCCCCACATCCCACCCAACTCCCCCTCAACTCCCCCCACATCCACCCAACTCCCCCCACATCCCACCCAACTCCCACCACATCCCACACATCTCCCCCCACATCCCACCCAACTCCGACTCAACTCACCCCACATCCCACCCAACTCCCCCCACAACCCACCCAACTCCCCCACAACTCCCCCCACATCCCACCCAACTCCACCCACATCCCACCCAACTCACCCCACTTCCCAACCAACTCCCACCCAACTTCCCCACATCCCACCCAACTCCCCCCACATCCCACCCAACTCCCCCCACATCCCACACAACTCACCCCACTTCCCACCCAACTCCCACCCAACTCCCCCCACATCCCACCCAACTCCACCTCAACACCCCCCACATCGCACCCAATTCCCCCACAACTCCCCCCATGTCACACCCAACACCCCCTCAACTCCCCCCACATCCCAAGCAACTAGCCCACATCCCACCCAACTCCCCTCAAATCCCCCCACATCCCGCCCAACTCCTCCCACATCCTAACCAACTCTACCCACATCCCACCCAAATCCACCCACATCCCACCCAACTCCCCCTCAACTCCCCCCACATCCCACCCAACTCCCCCCACATCCCACCCAACTCCCCCCACATCCCACCCAACTCCCCCCACATCCCACATAACTCCCCCTCAACTGGCCCCACATCCCACCCAACTCCCCCCACATCCCACCCAACTCCCCCCACATCCCACCCAACTCCCCCCACATCCCACCCAACTCCCCCCAAATCCCACCCAACACACGCCACTTCCCACCCAACTCCCACTCAACTCCCCCAACATCCCACCCAACTCCCCCTCAACTCAACCCACATCCCACCCTGCCCCCCCCACATCCCACCCAACTCCCCCCACATCCCAAACATTTCACCCCACTTCCCACCAAACTCCCACCCAACTCCCCCCACATCCCACCCAACTCCCCACACATCCCACCCAACTCCCCCTCAACTGGCCCCACATCCCACCCAACTCACCCCACATCCCACCCAACACCCCCCACATCCCACTCAGCTCCCCCCACATCCCACCCAACTCCCCCTCAACACCCCCTCATCGCACCCAACTCCCCCAACATCCCACCCAACTCCCCCCACATCCCACTCAACTCACCCCACTTCCAACCGAACTCCAACCCAACTCCCCCCACATCCCATACAACTCCGCCCACATCCCACCCAACTCCCCCCACATCCCACCCAACTCGCCCTCAACTGGCCCCACAACCCACCCAACTCTCCCCACATCCCACCGAACTCCCCCCACATCCCACCCAACTCACCCTCAACACCCCCAGATCCCACACAACTCCCCCTCAACTCCCCCCACATCCCACCCAACTCCCCATCAACTCCCCCCACATCCCACCCAACTCCCCCCACAACCCACCCAACTCCCCCCACATCCCACCCAACTCACCCCACTTCCCACCCACATCCCACCCAACTCCCCCCACATCCCACCCAACTCCCCCCACATCCCACCCAACTCACCCCACTTCCCACCCACAACCGACCCAACTCCCCTCACATCCCACACAACTCACCCCACATCCCACCCAACACCCCCCACGTCCCACCCAACTCACCACACTTCCCACCCACATCCCACCCAACTCCCCCCACATCCCACCCAACTCACCCCACATCCCAACCAACTCCCCCCACATCCCACCCAACTCCCCCCACTTCCCACCCAACACACCCCACATCCCACCCAACTCCCCCTCAACTCCCCCCACATCCCACACAACTCAGCCCACATCCCACCCAATTCCCCCTCAACTCGCCCCACATCCCACCCAACTCCCACCACATCCCACCCAACTCCCCCTCAACTCCCCCCACATCCCAACCAACTACACCCACATCCCACCCAACTCCCCTCAACTCCCCCCACATCCCACCCAACTCCCCCGACATCCCACCCAACTCCCCCCACATCCCACCCAACTCCCCCTCAACTCCCCCCACATCCCAACCAACTACTCTCCACATCCCACCCAACTCCCCCTCAACTCCCCCCACATCGCACCCAATTCCCCCTCAACTCCCCCCACATCACACCCAACTCCCCCTCAACTCCCCCCACATCCCAACCAACTACCCCCACATCCCACCCAACTCCCCTCAACTCCCCCCACATCCCACCCAACTCCCCCCACATCCCACCCAACTCACCCCACATCCCACCCAACTCCCCCCACATCCCACCCAACACCCCCCACATCCCACCCAACTCCCCTCAACTCCCCCCACATCCACCCAACTCCCCCCACATCCAACCCAAATCCCTCTCAACATCCCCCACATCCCACCCATCTCCCCCTCAACATCCCCCACATCCCACACAACTTCCCCCACATCCCACACAACTCCCCCCACATCCCAACCAACTCCCCCTCAACTCCCCCCACATTCCACCCAACACCCCCTCAACTCCCCCCACATCCCACCCAACTCCCCTCAACTCACCCCACATCCCACCAAACTCCTCCCACATCCCACCCAACTCCACCCACATCCCACCCAAATCCACCCACATCCCACCCAACTCCCCCTCAACTCCCCCACATCCCAACCAACTCCCCCTCAACTCAACCCACATCCCACCCTACTCCCCCCACATCCCACCCAACTCCCCCCACATCCCAAACATTTCACCCCACTTCCCACCGAACTCCCACCCAACTGCCCCCACATGCCACCCAACTCCCCCCACATCCCACCCAACTCCCCACACATCCCACCCAACTCCCCCTCAACTGGCCCCACATCCCACCCAACTCACCCCACATCCCACCCAACTCCCCCCACATCCCACTCAACTCCCCCCACATCCCGCCAACTCCCCCTCAACTTCCCCTCATCGCACCCAACTCCCCCAACATCCCACCCAATTTCCCCCACATCCCACTCAACTCACCCCACTTCCAACCCAACTCCAACCCAACTCCCCCCACATCCCATACAACTCCGCCCACATCCCACCCAACTCCCCCACATCCCACCCAACTCGCCGTCAACTGGCCCCACAACCCACACAACTCCCCCCACATCCCACCCAACACCCCCCACATCCCACAGAACTCCCCCCACATCCCACCCAACTCACCCTCAACTCCCCCACATCACACACAACTCCACCTCAACTCCCCCCACATCCCACCAACTCCCCCTCAACTCCCCCCACATCCCACCCAACACCCCCCAGATCCCACCCAACTCCCCCCACATCCCACCCAACTCCCCCCACATCCCACCCAACTCACCCCACATCCCACCCAACTCCCCCCACATCCCACCCAACTCACGCCACTTCACACCCACATCCCACCCAACTCCCCCCACATCCCTGCCAACTCACCCCACATCCCAACCAACTCCCCCCACATCCCACCCAACTCCCCCCACTTCCCACCCAACACACCCCACATCCCACCCAACTCCCCCTCATCTCCCCCACATCCCACCCAACTCAGCCCACATCCCACCCAATTCCCCCTCAACTCCCCCCACATCCCACCCAACTCCCACCACATCCCACCCAACTCCCCCTCAACTCCCCCCACATCCAAACCAACTACACCCACATCCCACCCAACACCCCTCAACTCCCCCCACATCCCACCCAACTCCCCCCACATCCCACCCAACTCCCCCCACATCCCACCCAACTCCCCCTCAACTCCCCCCACATCCCAACCAACTACTCTCCACATTCCACCCAACTCCCCCTCAACTCCCCCCACATCGCCCCCAATTCCCCTCAACTCCCCCACATCCCACCCAACTCCCCCACAACTCCCCCACATCCCAACCAACTACCCCCACATCCCACCCAACTCCCCTCAACTCCCCCCACATCCCACCCAACTCGCCCCCACATCCCACCCAACTCACCCCACATCCCACCCAACTGCCCCCACATCCCACCCAACACCCCCCACATCCCACCCAACTCCCCTCAACTCCCCCCACATCCACCCAACTCCCCCCACATCCAACCCAAATCCCTCTCAACATTCCCCACATCCCACCCATCTCCCCCTCAACACCCCCCACATCCCACACAACTTCCCCCACATCCCACACAACTCCCCACACATCCCAACCAACTCCCCCTCAACTCCCCCCACATTCCACCCAACTCCCCCTCAACTCCCCCACATCCCACCCAACTCCCCGCACATCCCACCCAACTCCGGCCACATCCCACCCAACTCCCCCTCAACTCCCCCCACATCCC
The DNA here is from genome assembly GCA_026770705.1 of Isurus oxyrinchus. Lineage (NCBI taxonomy): Eukaryota > Metazoa > Chordata > Chondrichthyes > Lamniformes > Lamnidae > Isurus > Isurus oxyrinchus. Next base: position 46,599 of record JANJGN010001428.1, on the reverse strand, counting down.
ACCCAACTCTCCCCACATCCCACCCAACTCCACCCAAATCCCAACAAACATCCCCCACATCCCACACAACTCAGCGGACATCCCACCCAAGTCCCAACAAATCCCACTCAACTCCCCCCACATCCCAACCAACTCCCCTCAACTCGCCCCACATTCACCCAACACCCCCTCAACTCCCCCCACATCCCAACCAACTAGCCCACATCCCACCCAACTCCCCTCAATTCACCCCACATCCCACCCAACTCCCCGCACATCCCACCCAACTCCCCCCACATCCCACCCCACTCCCCCCACATCCCACATAATCCCACATAACTCCCCCTCAACTGGCCCCACATCCCACCCGACTCCTCCCACATCCCACCCAACTCCACCCACATCCCACCCAAATCCACCCACATCCCACCCAACTCCCCCTCAACTCCCCCCACATCCCAACCAACTCCCCGCACATCCCACCCAACTCCCCCCACATCCCACCCCACTCCCCCCCACATCCCACATAACTCCCCCTCAACTGGCCCCACATCCCACCCAACTCCACCCACATCCCACCCAACTCTCCCCCAAATCCCACCCAACACACCCCACTTCCCACCCAACTCCCACTCAACTCCCCCAACATCCCACCCAACTCCCCCCTCAACTCAACCCACATCCCACCCTACTCCCCCCACATCCCACCCAACTCCCCCAACATCCCACCCATCTCCCCCACATCCCACTCAACTCACCCCACTTCCAAACCGAACTCCAACCCAACTCCCCCCACATCCCATACAACTCCGCCCACATCCCACCCAACTCCCCCCATATCCCACCCAACTCGCCCTCAACTGGCCCCACAAAACACACAACTCCCCCCACATCCCAGCCAACTCTCCCCACATCCCACCGAACTCCCCCCCACATCCCACCCAACTCACCCTCAACTCCCCCCACATCACACACAACTCCCCCTCAACTCCCCCCACATCCCACCCAACTCCCCCTCAACTCCCCCGACATCCCACCCAACTCCCCCCACATCCCACCCAACTCCCCCCACATCCCACCCAACTCACCCCACTTCCCACCCACCTCCCACCCAACTCCCCCCACATCCCACCCAACTCCACCCACATCCCACCCAACTCACCCCACTTCCCACCCACAACCCACCCAACTCACCCCACATCCCACCCAACTCACCCCACATCCCACCCAACTCCCCCCACATCCCACCCAACTCACGCCACTACCCACCCACATCCCACCCAACTGCCCCACATCCCTCCCAACTCACCCCACATCCCAACCAACTCCCCCCACATCCCACCCAACTCCCCCCACTTCCCACCCAACACACCCCCACATCCCACCCAACTCCACCTCATCTCACCCCACATCCCACCCAACTCAGCCCACATCCCACCCAATTCCCCCTCAACTCCCCCCACATCCCACCCAACTCCCACCACATCCCACCCAACTCCCCCTCAACTCCCCCCACATCCCAACCAACTACACCCACATCCCACCCAACACCCCCTCAACTCCCCCCACATCCCACCCAACTCCCTCCACATCCCACCCAACCTCCCCCCCACATCCCACCCAACTCCCCCTCAACTCCCCCCACATCCCAACCAACTACTCTCCACATCCCACCCAACTCCCCCTCAACTCCCCCCACATCGCACCCAATTCCCCCCACATCCCACCCAACTCCCCTCAACTCCCCCCACATCCCACCCAACTCCCCCCACATCCCACCCAACTCACCCCACATCCCACCCAACTCCCCCCACATCCCACCCAACACCCCCCACATCCCACCCAACTCCCCTCAACTCCCCCCACATCCACCCAACTCCGCCCACATCCAACCCAAATCCCTCTCAACATTCCCCACATCCCACCCATCTCACCCTCAACACCCCCAACATCCCACACAACTTCCCCCACATCCCACACAACTCCCCCCCACATCCCAACCAACTCCACCTCAACTCCCCCGACATTCCACCCAACTCCCCCTCAACCCCCCCCACATCCCACCCAACTCACCGCACATCCCACCCAACTCCGCCCACATCCCACCCAACTCCCCCTCAACTCCCCCCACATCCCACCCAACTCACCCCACATCCCACACAACTCCCCCCAAATCCCAACAAACATCCCCCACATCCCACCCAACTCAGCGCACATCCCACCCAAGTCCCAACAAATCCCACCCAACTCCCCCCACATCCCACCCAACTCCCCCCACATCCCACCCAACTCCCCCCACATCCCACCCAACTCCCACCCAACTCCACCACATCCTAGCCAACTCCCCCTCAAATGCGCCCACATCCCACACAACTCCCGCCACATCCCACCCAACTCCCCCTCAACTCACCCCACATCCCACCAAACTCCCCCCACATCCCTCCCAACACCCCCTCAACTCTCCCCACATCCCACCCAGCACCACCCACATCCCACCCAACTCCCACCACATCCCAACCAACTCCCACCCAACTCCCCCCACATCCCAACCAACTCCCCATCAACTCCCCCCACATACCACCCAACTCCCCCTCAACTCCGCCCACATCCCACCCAACTCCCCCCAAATCCCACCAAACATCCCCCACATCCCTCCCAACTCAGCGCACATCCAAGCCAAGTCCCAGCAATTCCCACCCAACAACCACCACATTCCAACCAACTGCCCCCACATTCCACCCAACTCCCCCCACATCCCACCCAACTCCCTCTCAACCCTCCCCACATCCCACCCAACTCCACCCACATCCCACCCAACCCCCACCACATTCCAAACAACTCCCACCCAACTCCCACCACATCCCAGCCAACTCCCCTCAACACCCCCACATCCCACCCAACTCCCCTCAACTCCCCCCACATCCCACCCAACACCCCCCACATCCCACCCAACTCCCCTCAACTCCCCCCACATCCCACCCAACTGTCCCCACATCCCACCCAACTCCCCCTCAACTCCCCCCACATCCCACCCAACTCTGCCCAGATCCCACCCAACTCCCCCCTCATCCCACCCAACTCCCCATCAACTCCCCCCACATCCAACCCACCTCCCCCCACATCACCCCCAACTCTGCCCAGATCCCACACAACTCCCCCCTCATCCAACCCAACTAACCCTCAACTCCCCCCACATCCAACCCAAATCCCCCTCAACATCCCCCACATCCCACCCAACTCCCCCTCAACTCCCACCACATCCCATACAACTTCCACCACATCCCACCAAACTCACCCCACATCCCACCCAACTCCCCCTCAACTCCCCCCACATCCCACCCAACTCAGGCCACATCCCACCCAACTCCCCCTCAACTCCCCCCACATCGCACCCAATTCCCCCACAACTCCACACACATCCCACCCAACTCCCCCCACATCCCACCCAACTCCCCCTCAACTCCGCCCACATCCCAAACAACTACCCCACATCCCACCCAACACACCTCAACTCCCGCCACATCCCACCCAACTCCCCCCCACATCCCCCTCAACTCCCCCCACATCACAAACAACTACCCCCCACATCCCACCCAACTCCTCCTCAACTCCCCCCACATCGCACCCAATTCCCCCTCAACTCCCCCCCACATCCGAAACAACTCCCCCTCAACTCCCCCCACATCCCAACCATCTACCCCCACATCCCACCCAACTCCCCTCAACTCACCACACATCCCACCCAACTCACCCCACGTCCCACCCAACTCCCCCCACATCCCACCCAACTCCCCTCAACTCCCCCCACATCCCACCCAACTCCCCCCACATCCACACAACTCCCCCCACATCCAACCTAAATCCCCCTCAACATCCCCCACATCCCACCCATCTCACCGTCAACTCCCCCCACATCCCACACAACTTCCCCCACATCCCACACAACTCCCCCCACATCCCAAACAATTCCCCTCAACTCCCCCCACATCCCACCCAACTCCCACTCAACTCCCCCCACATCCCACCCAACTCCCCACAAATCCCACCAAACATCCCCCACATCCCACCCAACTCACCCCACATCCCACCCAACTCCCCCCACATCCCACCCAACTCCCCCCACATCCCACCCAACACCCCTCAACTCCCCCCACATCCCACCCAACACCCCCCACATCCCACCCAACTCCCCTCAACTCCCCCCACATCCACCCAACTCCCCCCACATCCAACCCAAATCCCTCTCAACATCCCCCACATCCCACCCATCTCCCCCTCAACACCCCCCACATCCCACCCAACTTCCCCCACATCCCACACAACTCCCCCCACATCCCACCCAACTCACCCCACATCCCACCCAACTCCCCCCACATCCCACCCAACTCCCCCCACATCCCACCCAACACCCCTCAACTCCCCCCACATCCCACCCAACACCCCCCACATCTCACCCAACTCCCCTCAACTCCCCCCACATCCACCCAACTCCCCCCACATCCAACCCAAATCCCTCTCAACATCCCCCACATCCCACCCATCTCCCCCTCAACACCCCCCACATCCCACACAACTTCCCCCACATCCCACACAACTCCCCCCACATCCCAACCAACTCCCCCTCAACTCCCCCCACATTCCACCCAACTTCCCCTCAATTCCGCCCACATCCCACCCAACTCCCCCTCAACTCCCCCCACATCCCACCCAACTCACCCCACATCCCACCCAACTCCCCCCAAATCCCAACAAACATCCCCCACAACCCACCCAACTCAGCGCACATCCCACCCAAGTCCCAACACATCCCACCCAACACCCCCCACATCCCACCCAACTCCCCCCACATCCCACCCAACTCCCCCCACATCCCACCCAACTCCCACACAACTCCACCACATCCTAGCCAACTCCCCCTCAAATGCGCCCACATCCCACACAACTCCCGCCACATCCCACCCAACTCCCCCTCAACTCTCCCCACATCCCACCAAACTCCCCCCACATTCCTCCCAACACCCCCTCAACTCTCCCCACATCCCACCCAACTCCACCCACATCCCACCCAACTCCCACCACATCCCAACCAACTCCCACCCAACTCCCCCCACATCCCAACCAACTCCCCCTCAACTCCCCCCACATCCCACCCAACTCCCCCTCAACTCCGCCCACATCCCACCCAACTCCCCCCAAATCCCACCCAACTCCCCCCACATCCCACCCAACTCCCACACAACTCCACCACATCCTAGCCAACTCCCCCTCAAATGCGCCCACATCCCACACAACTCCCGCCACATCCCACCCAACTCCCCCTCAACTCTCCCCACATCCCACCAAACTCCCCCCACATTCCTCCCAACACCCCCTCAACTCTCCCCACATCCCACCCAACTCCACCCACATCCCACCCAACTCCCACCACATCCCAACCAACTCCCACCCAACTCCCCCCACATCCCAACCAACTCCCCCTCAACTCCCCCCACATCCCACCCAACTCCCCCTCAACTCCGCCCACATCCCACCCAACTCCCCCCAAATCCCACCAAACATCCCCCACATCCCTCCCAACTCAGCGCACATCCAACCCAAGTCCCACCAATTCCCACCCAACTACCCCCACATTCCACCTAACTCCCCCCACATTCCACCCAACTCCCCCCCACATCCCACCCAACTCCCTCTCAACTCTCCCCACATCCCACCCAACTCCACCCACATCCCTCCCAACACCCCGTCAACTCTCCCCATTTCCCACCCAACTCCCCCCACATCCCAACCAACTCCCCCCACATCCCACCCAACTCCCCCCACATCCCAACCAACTCCCCCTCAACTCCCCACTCTTCCAAACAACTACCCCCCACATCCCACCCAACTCCTCCTCAACTCCCCCCACATCGCACCCAATTCCCCCTCAACTCCCCCCACATCCGAAACAACTCCCCCTCAACTCCTCCACATCCCAACCATCTACCCCCACATCCCACCCAACTCCCCTCAACTCCCCCACACATCCCAACCAACTCACCCCACATCCCACCCAACTCCCCCCACATCCCACCCAACTCCCCCCACATCCCACCCAACTCCCCTCAACGCCCCCCACATCCCACCCAACACCCCCCACATCCACACAACTCCCCCCACATCCAACCCAAATCCCCCTCAACATCCCCCACATCCCACCCATCTCACCCTCAATTCCCCCCACATCCCACACAACTTCCCCCACATCCCACACAACTCCCCCCACATCCCAAACAAGTCCCCCTCAACTCCCCCCACATCCCACCCAACTCCCACTCAACTCCCCCCACATCCCACCCAACTCCCCACAAATCCCACCAAACATCCCCCGCATCCCACCCAACTCACCCCACATCCCACCCAACTCCCCCCACATCCCACCCAACTCCCCCACATCCCACCCAACTCCCCCTCAACTCCCCCCACATCCCACCCAACACCCCCCACATCCCACCCAACTCCCCGCAACTCCCCCCACATCCACCCAACTCCCCCCACATCCAACCCAAATCCCTCTCAACATCCCCCACATCCCACCCATCTCCCCCTCAACACCCCCCACATCCCACACAACTTCCCCCACATCCCACACAACTCCGCCCACATCCCAACCAACTCCCCCTCAACTCCCCCCACATTCCACCCAACTCCCCCTCAATTCCGCCCACATCCCACCCAACTCCCCCTCAACTCCCCCCACATCCCACCCAACTCACCCCACATCCCACCCAACTCCCCCCAAATCCCAACAAACATCCCCCACAACCCACCCAACTCAGCGCACATCCCACCCAAGTCCCAACACATCCCACCCAACACCCCCCACATCCCACCCAACTCCCCCCACATCCCACCCAACTCCCCCCACATCCCACCCAACTCCCACACAACTCCACCACATCCCAGCCAACTCCCCCTCAAATGCGCCCACATCCCACACAACTCCCGCAACATCCCACCCAACTCCCCCTCAACTCTCCCCACATCCCACCAAACTCCCCCCACATCCCTCCCAACACCCCCTCAACTCTCCCCACATCCCACCCAACTCCACCCACATCCCACCCAACTCCCACCACATCCCAACCAACTCCCACCCAACTCCCCCCACATCCCAACCAACTCCCCCTCAACTCCCCCCACATCCCACCCAACTCCCCCCAAATCCCACCAAACATCCCCCACATCCCACACAACTCCCGCAACATCCCACCCAACTCCCTCTCAACTCTCCCCACATCCCACCCAACTCCACCCACATCCCTCCCAACACCCCCTCAACTCTCCCCACATACCACCCAACTCCACCCACATCCCACCCAACCCCCAACACATTCCAAACAACTCCCACCCAACTCCCACCACATCCCAGCCAACTACCCTCAAAACCCCCACATCCCACCCAACTCCCCTCAACTCCCCCCACATCCCACCCAACTGTCCCCACATCCCACCCAACTCCCCCTCAACTCCCCCCACATCCCACCCAACTCTGCCCAGATCCCACCCAACTCCCCCCTCATCCCACCCAACTCCCCATCAACTCCCCCCACATCCCACCCAACTCCCTCTCAACTCTCCCCACATCCCACCCAACTCCACCCACATCCCTCCCAACACCCCGTCAACTCTCCCCATTTCCCACCCAACTCCCCCCACATCCCAACCAACTCCCCCCACATCCCACCCAACTCCCCCCACATCCCAACCAACTCCCCCTCAACTCCCCACTCTTCCAAACAACTACCCCCCACATCCCACCCAACTCCTCCTCAACTCCCCCCACATCGCACCCAATTCCCCCTCAACTCCCCCCACATCCGAAACAACTCCCCCTCAACTCCTCCACATCCCAACCATCTACCCCCACATCCCACCCAACTCCCCTCAACTCCCCCACACATCCCAACCAACTCACCCCACATCCCACCCAACTCCCCCCACATCCCACCCAACTCCCCCCACATCCCACCCAACTCCCCTCAACTCCCCCCACATCCCACCCAACACCCCCCACATCCACACAACTCCCCCCACATCCAACCCAAATCCCCCTCAACATCCCCCACATCCCACCCATCTCACCCTCAATTCCCCCCACATCCCACACAACTTCCCCCACATCCCACACAACTCCCCCCACATCCCAAACAAGTCCCCCTCAACTCCCCCCACATCCCACCCAACTCCCACTCAACTCCCCCCACATCCCACCCAACTCCCCACAAATCCCACCAAACATCCCCCGCATCCCACCCAACTCACCCCACATCCCACCCAACTCCCCCCACATCCCACCCAACTCCCCCACATCCCACCCAACTCCCCTCAACTCCCCCCACATCCCACCCAACACCCCCCACATCCCACCCAACTCCCCGCAACTCCCCCCACATCCACCCAACTCCCCCCACATCCAACCCAAATCCCTCTCAACATCCCCCACATCCCACCCATCTCCCCCTCAACACCCCCCACATCCCACACAACTTCCCCCACATCCCACACAACTCCGCCCACATCCCAACCAACTCCCCCTCAACTCCCCCCACATTCCACCCAACTCCCCCTCAATTCCGCCCACATCCCACCCAACTCCCCCTCAACTCCCCCCACATCCCACCCAACTCACCCCACATCCCACCCAACTCCCCCCAAATCCCAACAAACATCCCCCACAACCCACCCAACTCAGCGCACATCCCACCCAAGTCCCAACACATCCCACCCAACACCCCCCACATCCCACCCAACTCCCCCCACATCCCACCCAACTCCCCCCACATCCCACCCAACTCCCACACAACTCCACCACATCCCAGCCAACTCCCCCTCAAATGCGCCCACATCCCACACAACTCCCGCAACATCCCACCCAACTCCCCCTCAACTCTCCCCACATCCCACCAAACTCCCCCCACATCCCTCCCAACACCCCCTCAACTCTCCCCACATCCCACCCAACTCCACCCACATCCCACCCAACTCCCACCACATCCCAACCAACTCCCACCCAACTCCCCCCACATCCCAACCAACTCCCCCTCAACTCCCCCCACATCCCACCCAACTCCCCCCAAATCCCACCAAACATCCCCCACATCCCACACAACTCCCGCAACATCCCACCCAACTCCCTCTCAACTCTCCCCACATCCCACCCAACTCCACCCACATCCCTCCCAACACCCCCTCAACTCTCCCCACATACCACCCAACTCCACCCACATCCCACCCAACCCCCAACACATTCCAAACAACTCCCACCCAACTCCCACCACATCCCAGCCAACTACCCTCAAAACCCCCACATCCCACCCAACTCCCCTCAACTCCCCCCACATCCCACCCAACTGTCCCCACATCCCACCCAACTCCCCCTCAACTCCCCCCACATCCCACCCAACTCTGCCCAGATCCCACCCAACTCCCCCCTCATCCCACCCAACTCCCCATCAACTCCCCCCACATCCCACGCACCTCCCCCCACATCACCCCCAACTCTGCCCAGATCCCACACAACTCCCCCCTCATCCCACCCAACTAACCCTCAACTCCCCCCACATCCAACCCAAATCCCCCTTAACATCCCCCACATCCCACCCAACTCCCCCTCAACTCCCACCACATCCCATACAACTTCCACCACATCCCACCAAACTCACCCCACATCCCAGCCAACTCCCCCTCAACTCCCCCCACATCCCACCCAACTCAGGCCACATCCCACCCAACTCCCCCTCAACTCCCCCCACATCCCACCCAATTCCCCCACAACTCCCCACACATCCCACCCAACTCCCCCCACATCCCACCCAACTCCGCCTCACCTCCGCCCACATCCCAACCAACTACCCCACATCCCACCCAACTCACCTCAACTCCCTCCACATCCCACCCAACTCCCCCCACATCCCACCCAATTCCCCCCACATCCCACCCAACTCCTCCTCAACTCCCCCCACATCGCAGCCAATTCCCCCTCAACTCCCCCCACATCCGAAACATCTCCCCCTCAAATCCCCCCACATCCCAACCATTTACCCCCACATCCCACACAACTCCAATCAACTCCCCCACACATCCCACCCAACTCACCCCACATCCCACACAACTGCCCCCACATCCCACCCAACTCCCCCCACATCCCACCCAACTCCCCACAACTCCCCCCACATCCCACCCAACTCCCCCCACATCCACCCAACTCCCCCCACATCCCACCCAACTCCCCTCAACTCCCCCCACATCCCACCCAACTCCCCCCACATCCCACACAACTTCCCCCACATCCCACACAACTCACCCCACATCCCAAACAAGTCCCCCTCAACTCCCCCACATCCCACCCAACTCCCCACAAATCCCAGCAAACATCCCCCACATCCCACCCAACTCAGCGCACATCCCACCCAACTCCCACACAACTCCCCCCACATACCACCCAACTCCCACCACATCCCACCCAACTCCCCCCACATCCCACCCAACTCTGCGCACATACCACCCAACTCCACCCACATCCCACCCAACACCCCCTCAACTCCCCCCACATCCCAAGCAACTCTGCCTCAACTCCCCAGACATCCCACGCAACTCCCCCTCAACTCCTCCCTCATCCCAAGCAACACCCCCCCACATCCCACCCAACTCCCCTCAACTCCCCCCACATCCCACACAACTCCCCAAACATCCCACCCAACTCCACCCGATCCCACACAACTCCCCCTCAACTCCCCCCACATCCCACCCAACTCCCCCCACATCCCACCCAACTCACCCCACATCCCACCCAACTCCCACCACATTCCACCCAACTCCCCCCACATCCCACCCAACTCCCCCTTAACACCCCCACATCCCACCCAACTCCCCCCACATCCCACCCAACTCCCCCACAACTCCCCCCACATCCCACCCAACTCCCACCACATCCCACCCATCTCCCCCCACATCCCACCCAACACCCCCTCAACTCCCCCCACATCCCACCCAACTCCCACCACATCCCACCCAACTCCCCCAAATCTCCCCCCACATCCCACGCAACTCCCCCCACATCACACCCAACTCACCCCACTTCCCACCCAATCCCACCCAACTCCCCCCACATCACACCCAACTCACCCCACTTCCCACCCAACTCCCACCCAACTCCCCCCACATCCCACCCAACTCCCCCCTCATCCCACACAACTCACCCCACTTCCCACCCATCTCCAACCCAACTCCCCCCACATCCCACCCAACTCAGCCCACATCCCACCCAACTCCACCTCAACTCCCCCCACATCCCACCCAACTCCCCCTCAACTCCGACCCACATCCCAACCAACTACCCCCACATCCCCCTCAACTCCCCCCACATCCCACCCAACTCCCCCCACATCCCAACCAACCCCCACCTCATCCCAACCAACTCCCACCCAACTCCCACCACATCCCAGCCAACTCCCCTCAACTCCCCCCACATCCCACACAACTCTGCCCAGATCCCACCCAACTCCCCCCTCATCCCACCCAATTCCCCTCAACTCCCCCCACATCCCACCAACCTCCCCCCACATCACACCCAACTCTGCCCAGATCCCACCCAACTCCCCCCTCATCCCACTAAACTAACCCTCAACTCCCCCCACATCCAACCCAAATCCCCTTCAACATCCCCCACATCCCACCCAACTCCCCCTCAACTCCCACCACATCCCATACAACTTCCACCACATCCCATCAAACTCACCCCACATCCCACCCAACTCCCCCTCAACTCCCCCCACATCCCACCCAACTCAGGCCACATCCCACCCAACTTCCCCTCAACTCCCCCCACATCACACCCAACTCCCCATCAACTCCCCCCACATCCCACCCAACTCCCACCACATCCCACCCAACTCCCCCCACATCCCACCCAACTCACCCCACTTCCCACCCACATCCCACCCAACTCCCCCCACATCCCACCCAACTCCCCCCACATCCCACCAAACTCACCCCACTTCCCACCCACAACCCACCCAACTACCCCCACATCCCACCCAACTCACCCCACATCCCACCCAACTCCCCCCATATCCCACCCAACTCACCCCACTTCCCACCCACATCCCACCCAACTCCCCCCACATCCCACCCAACTCAACCCACATCCCAACCAACTCTCCCCACATCCCACCCAACTCCCCCCACTTCCCACCCAACACACCCCACATCCCACCCAACTCCCCCTGAACTCCCCCCACATCCCACCCAACTCAGCCCACATCCCACCCAATTCCCCCTCAACTCCAGCCACATCCCACCCAACTCCCCACAAATCCCACCAAACATCCCCCACATCCCACCCAACTCACCCCACATCCCACCCAACTCCCCCCACATCCCACCCAACTCCCCCCACATCCCACCCAACTCCCCTCAACTCCCCCCACATCCCACCCAACACCCCCCACATCCCACCCAACTCCCCTCAACTCCCCCCACATCCACCCAACTCCCCCCACATCCAACCCAAATCCCTCTCAACATCCCCCACATCCCACCCATCTCCCCCTCATCACCCCCCACATCCCACACAACTTCCCCCACATCCCACACAACTCCCCCCACATCCCAACCAACTCCCCCTCAACTCCCCCCACATTCCACCCAACTCCCCCTCAATTCCGCCCACATCCCACCCAACTCCCCCTCAACTCCCCCCACATCCCACCCAACTCACCCCACATCCCACCCAACTCCCCCCAAATCCCAACAAACATCCCCCACAACCCACCCAACTCAGCGCACATCCCACCCAAGTCCCAACACATCCCACCCAACACCCCCCACATCCCACCCAACTCCCCCCACATCCCACCCAACTCACCCCACATCCCACCCAACTCCCACACAACTCCACCACATCCTAGCCAACTCCCCCTCAAATGCGCCCACATCCCACACAACTCCCGCCACATCCCACCCAACTCCCCCTCAACTCTCCCCACATCCCACCAAACTCCCCCCACATCCCTCCCAACACCCCCTCAACTCTCCCCACATCCCACCCAACTCCACCCACATCCCACCCAACTCCCACCACATCCCAACCAACTCCCACCCAACTCCCCCCACATCCCAACCAACTCCCCCTCAACTCCCCCCACATCCCACCCAACTCCCCCTCAACTCCGCCCACATCCCACCCAACTCCCCCCAAATCCCACCAAACATCCCCCACATCCCTTAAAACTCAGCGCACATCCAACCCAAGTCCCACCAATTCCCACCCAACTACCCCCACATTCCACCCAACTCCCCCCACATTCCAACCAACTCCCCCCACATCCTACCCAACTCCCACCCATCTCCCCCCACATCCCAGCCAACACCCCCTCAAATGTGCCCACATCCCACACAACTCCCGCAACATCCCACCCAACTCCCTCTCAACTCTCCCCACATCCCACCCAACTCCACCCACATCCCTCCCAACACCCCCTCAACTCTCCCCACATCCCACCCAACTCCACCCACATCCCACCCAACCCCCAACACATTCCAAACAACTCCCACCCAACTCCCACCACATCCCAGCCAACTCCCCTCAACACCCCCACATCCCACCCAACTCCCCATCAACTCCCCCCACATCCCACCCACCTCCCCCCACATCACCCCCAACTCTGCCCAGATCCCACACAACTCCCCCCTCATCCCACCCAACTAACCCTCAAATCCCCCCACATCCAACCCAAATCCCCCTTAACATCCCCCACATCCCACCCAACTCCCCCTCAACTCCCACCACATGCCATACAACTTCCACCACATCCCACCAAACTCACCCCACATCCCACCCAACTCCCCCTCAACTCCCCCCACATCCCACCCAACTCAGGCCACATCCCACCCAACTCCTCCTCAACTCCCCCCACATCGCACCCAATTCCCCCACAACTCCCCACACATCCCAACCAACTACCCCACATCCCACCCAACTCACCTCAACTCCCTCCACATCCCACCCAACTCCCCCCACATCCCACCCAACTCACCCCACATCCCACCCAACTCCCCCCACATCCCACCCAACTCCCCCTCAACTCCCCCCACATCCCAAACAACTACCCCCCACATCCCACCCAACTCCTCCTCAACTCCCCCCACATCGCACCCAATTCCCCCTCAACTCCCCCCACATCCGAAACAACTCCCCCTCAAAACCCCCAACATCCCAAACATCTACCCCCACATCCCACACAACTCCCCTCAACTCCCCCACACATCCCACCCAACTCACCCCACATCCCACACAACTGCCCCCACATCCCACCCAACTCCCCCCACATCCCACCCAACTCCCCTCAACTCCCCCCACATCCACCCAACTCCCCCCACATCCCACCCAACTCCCCTCAACTCCCCCCACATCCCACCCAACTCCCCCCACATCCCACACAACTTCCCCCACATCCCACACAACTCACCCCACATCCCAAACAAGTCCCCCTCAACTCCCCCCACATCCCACCCAACTCCCACTCAACTCCCCCACATCCCAACCAACTCCCCACAAATCCCAGCAAACATCCCCCACATCCCACCCAACTCAGCGCACATCCCACCCAACTCCCACACAACACCCCCAACATACCACCCAACTCCCACCACATCCCACCCAACTCCCCCCACATCCCACCCAACTCTGCGCACATACCACCCAACTCCACCCACATCCCACCCAACACCCCCTCAACTCCCCCCACATCCCAAGCAACTCTGCCTCAACTCCCCAGACATCCCACGCAACTCCCCCTCAACTCCTCCCTCATCCCAAGCAACACCCCCCCACATCCCACCCAACTCCCCTCAACTCCCCCCACATCCCACACAACTCCCCAAACATCCCACCCAACTCCACCCGATCCCACACAACTTCCCCTCAACTCCCCCCACATCCCACCCAACTCACCCCACATCCCACCCAACTCACCCCACATCCCACCCAACTCCCACCACATTCCACCCAACTCCCCCCACATCCCACCCAACTCCCCCTTAACACCCCCACATCCCACCCAACTCCCCCCACATCCCACCCAACTCCCCCACAACTCCCCCCACATCCCACCCAACTCCCACCACATCCCACCCATCTCCCCCCACATCCCACCCAACACCCCCTCAATTCCCCCCACATCCCACCCAACTCCCACCACATCCCACCCAACTCCCCCACATCTCCCCCCACATCCCACCCAATTCCCCCCACATCACACCCAACTCACCCCACTTCCCACCCAACTCCCACCCAACTCCCCCCACATCCCACCCAACTCCCCCCTCATCCCACACAACTCACCCCACTTCCCACCCAACTCCAACCCAACTCCCCCCACATCCCACCCAACTCAGCCCACATCCCACCCAACTCCACCTCAACTCCCCCCACATCCCACCCAACTCCCCCTCAACTCCGACCCACATCCCAACCAACTAACCCCACATCCCCCTCAACTCTCCCCACATCCCACACAACTCCCCCCACATCCTACCCAAATCCACCCACATCCCACACAACTCCCCCTCAACTCCCCCCACATCCCACCCAACTCCCCCCACATCCCAACCAACCCCCACCTCATCCCAACCAACTCCCACCCAACTCCCACCACATCCCAGCCAACTCCCCTCAACTCCCCCCACATCCCACCCAACTCCCCTCAACTCCCCCCACATCGCACCCAACTGTCCCCACATCCCACCCAACTCCCCCTCAACTCCCCCCACATCCCACACAACTCTGCCCAGATCCCACCCAACTCCCCCCTCATCCCACCCAATTCCCCTCAACTCCCCCCACATCCCACCAACCTCCCCCCACATCACACCCAACTCTGCCCAGATCCCACCCAACTCCCCCCTCATCCCACTAAACTAACCCTCAACTCCCCCCACATCCAACCCAAATCCCCCTCAACATCCCCCACATCCCACCCAACTCCCCCTCAACTCCCACCACATCCCATACAACTTCCACCACATCCCATCAAACTCACCCCACATCCCACCCAACTCCCCCTCAACTCCCCCCACATCCCACCCAACTCAGGCCACATCCCACCCAACTACCCCTCAATTCACCCCTCATCCCACCCAACTCCCCCTCAACTTCCCCCACATCCCACCCAACTCCCACCACATCCCAACCAACTCCCCCCACATCCCACCCAACTCACCCCACTTCCCACCCACATCCCACCCAACTCCCCCCACATCCCACCCAACTCCCCCCACATCCCACCAAACTCACCCCACTTCCCACCCACAACCCACCCAACTACCCCCACATCCCACCCAACTCACCCCACATCCCACCCAACTCCCCCCACATCCCACCCAACTCTCCCCACTTCCCACCCACATCCCACCCAACTCCCCCCACATCCCACCCAACTCACCCCACATCCCAACCAACTCTCCCCACATCCCACCCAACTCCCCCCACTTCCCACCCAACACACCCCACATCCCACCCAACTCCCCCTCAACTCCCCCCACATCCCACCCAACTCAGCCCACATCCCACCCAATTCCCCCTCAACTCCCCCCACATCCCAACCAACTACACCCACATCCCACCCAACTCCCCTCAACTCCCCCCACATCCCACCCAACTCCCCCCACATCCCACCCAACTCCCCCTCAACTCCCCCCACATCCCAACCAACTACTCTCCACATCCCACCCAACTCCACTCAACTCCCCCCACATCGCACCCAATTCCCCCTCAACTCCCCCCACATCCCACCCAACTCCCCCTCAACTCCCCCCACAACCCAACCAACTACCCCCACATCCCACCCAACTCCACTCAACTCCCCCCACATCCCACCCAACTCTCCCCACATCCCACCCAACTCCCCCCACATTCCACCCAACACCCCCCACATCCCACCCAACTCCCCTCAACTCCCCGCACATCCCACCCAACTCCCCCCACATCCACACAACTCCCCCCAAATCCAACCCAAATCCCCCTCAACATCCCCCACATCCCACCCATCTCACCCTCAACACCCCCCACATCCCACACAACTTCCCCCACATCCCACACAACTCCCCCCACATCCCAACCAACTCCCCCTCAACTCCCCCCACATCCCAACCAACTCCCCCTCAACTCCGCCCACATCCCACCCACCTCCCCCCAAATCCCAACAAACATCCCCCACATCCCACCCAACTCAGCGCACATCCCACCCAAGTCCCAACACATCCCACCCAACTACCCCCACATTCCACTCAACACCCCCCACATCCCACCCAACTCCCCCCACATTCCACCCAACTCCCACCCAACTCCACCCACATCCTAGCCAACTCCCCCTCAAATGCGCCAACATCCCACACAACTCCCGCCACATCCCACCCAACTCCCCCTCAACTTCCCCACATCCCACCCAACTCACCCCTCATCCCACCCAACTCCCCCCACATCCCACCCAACTCCCACCCTTCTCCCCCAACATCCCAGCCAACTCCCCCTCAAATGTGCCCACATCCCACACAACTCCCGCCACATCCCACCCAACTCCCTCTCAACTCTCCCCACATCCCACCCAACTCAACCCACATTCCTCCCAAAACCCCCTCAACTCTCCCCACATCCCACCCAACTCCACCCACATCCCACCCAACCCACACCACATTCCAAACAACTCCCACCCAACTCCTACCACAACCCAGCCAACTCCACTCAAAACCCACACATCCCACCCAACTCCCCTCAACTCCCCCCACATCCCACCCAACTGTCCCCACATCCCACCCAACTCCCCCTCAACTCCCCCCACATCCCACCCAACTCTGCCCACATCCCACCCAACTCCCCCTCAACTCCCCCCACATCACACCCAACTCTGCCCAGATCCCACCCAACTCCCCCTCATCCCACCCAACTCCCCATCAACTCCCCCCACATCCCACCCAACTCCCCCTCATCCCACCCAACTCCCCATCAACTCCCCCCACATCCCACCCACCTCCCCCCACATCACCCCCAACTCTGCCCAGATCCCACACAACTCCCCCCTCAGCCCACCGAACTAACCCTCAACTCCCCCCACATCCAACCCAAATCCCCCTTAACATCCCCCACATCCCACCCAACTCCCCCTCAACTCCTCCCACATCCCACCCACCTCCCCCCACATCACCCCCAACTCTGCCCAGATCCCACACAACTCCCCCCTCATCCCACCGAACTAACCCTCAACACCCCCCACATCCAACCCAAATCCCCCTCAACATCCCCAAAATCCCACCCAACTCCCCCTCAACTCCCACCACATCCCATACAACTTCCACCACATCCCACCAAACTCACCCCACATCCCACCCAACTCCCCCTCAACTCCCCCCACATCCCACCCAACTCAGGCCACATCCCACCCAACTCCCCCTCAACTCCCCCCACATCGCACCCAATTCCCCCACAACTCCCCCCACATCCCACCCAACTCCCCCTCAACTCCGCCCACATCCCAACCAACTACCCCACATCCCACCCAACTCACCTCAACTCCCTCCACATCCCACCCAACTCCCCCCAGATCCCACCCAACTCCCCCTCAACTCCCCCCACATCCCAACCAACTACCCCCCACATCCCACCCAACTCCTCCTCAACTCCCCCCACATCGCACCCAATTCCCCCTCAACTCCCCCCACATCCGAAACAACTCCCCCTCAACTCCCCCCACATCCCAACCATCTGCCCCCACATCCCACCCAACTCCCCTCAACTCCCCCACACATCCCACCCAACTCCCCCCACATCCCACCCAACTCCCCCCACATCCACACAACTCCCCCCACATCCAACCCAAATCCCCCTCAACATCCCCCACATCCCACCCATCTCACCCTCAACTCCCCCCACATCCCACACAACTTCCCCCACATCCCCCTCAACTCCCCCCACATCCCACCCAACTCCCACTCAACTCCCCCCACATCCCACCCAACTCCCCACAAATCCCACCAAACATCCCCCACATCCCACCCAACTCAGCGCACATCCCACCCAACTCCCACACAACTCCCCACACATACCACCCAACTCCCACCACATCCCACCTAACTCCACCCACATCCCACCCAACTCAGCGCACATACCACCCAACTCCAACCACATCCCACCCAACTCCCCCTCAACTCCCCCCACATCCCAAGCAACTCTGCCTCAACTCCCCAGACATCCCACACAACTCCCCCTCAACTCCTCCCTCATCCCAAGCAACACCCCCCCACATCCCACCCAACTCTGCCCACATCCCACCCAACTCCCCCTCAACTCCCCCCACATCACACCCAACTCTGCCCAGATCCCACCCAACTCCCCCTCATCCCACCCAACTCCCCATCAACTCCCCCCACATCCCACCCAACTCCCCCTCATCCCACCCAACTCCCCATCAACTCCCCCCACATCCCACCCACCTCCCCCCACATCACCCCCAACTCTGCCCAGATCCCACACAACTCCCCCCTCAGCCCACCGAACTAACCCTCAACTCCCCCCACATCCAACCCAAATCCCCCTTAACATCCCCCACATCCCACCCAACTCCCCCTCAACTCCTCCCACATCCCACCCACCTCCCCCCACATCACCCCCAACTCTGCCCAGATCCCACACAACTCCCCCCTCATCCCACCGAACTAACCCTCAACACCCCCCACATCCAACCCAAATCCCCCTCAACATCCCCAAAATCCCACCCAACTCCCCCTCAACTCCCACCACATCCCATACAACTTCCACCACATCCCACCAAACTCACCCCACATCCCACCCAACTCCCCCTCAACTCCCCCCACATCCCACCCAACTCAGGCCACATCCCACCCAACTCCCCCTCAACTCCCCCCACATCGCACCCAATTCCCCCACAACTCCCCCCACATCCCACCCAACTCCCCCTCAACTCCGCCCACATCCCAACCAACTACCCCACATCCCACCCAACTCACCTCAACTCCCTCCACATCCCACCCAACTCCCCCCAGATCCCACCCAACTCCCCCTCAACTCCCCCCACATCCCAACCAACTACCCCCCACATCCCACCCAACTCCTCCTCAACTCCCCCCACATCGCACCCAATTCCCCCTCAACTCCCCCCACATCCGAAACAACTCCCCCTCAACTCCCCCCACATCCCAACCATCTGCCCCCACATCCCACCCAACTCCCCTCAACTCCCCCACACATCCCACCCAACTCCCCCCACATCCCACCCAACTCCCCCCACATCCACACAACTCCCCCCACATCCAACCCAAATCCCCCTCAACATCCCCCACATCCCACCCATCTCACCCTCAACTCCCCCCACATCCCACACAACTTCCCCCACATCCCCCTCAACTCCCCCCACATCCCACCCAACTCCCACTCAACTCCCCCCACATCCCACCCAACTCCCCACAAATCCCACCAAACATCCCCCACATCCCACCCAACTCAGCGCACATCCCACCCAACTCCCACACAACTCCCCACACATACCACCCAACTCCCACCACATCCCACCTAACTCCACCCACATCCCACCCAACTCAGCGCACATACCACCCAACTCCAACCACATCCCACCCAACTCCCCCTCAACTCCCCCCACATCCCAAGCAACTCTGCCTCAACTCCCCAGACATCCCACACAACTCCCCCTCAACTCCTCCCTCATCCCAAGCAACACCCCCCCACATCCCACCCAACTCCCCTCAACTCCCCCCACATCCCACACAACTCCCCAAACATCCCACCCAACTCCACCCGATCCCACACAACTCCCCCTCAACTCCCCCCACATCCCACACAACTCCCCCCACATCCCACCCAACTCACCCCACATCCCACCCAACTCCCATCACATCCCACCCAACTCCCCCCACATCCCACCCAACTCCCCCTCAACACCCCCACATCCCACCCAACTCCCCCCACATCCCACCCAACTCCCCCACAACTCCCCCCACATCCCACCCAACTCCCCCCACATCCCACCCAACACCCCCTCAACTCCCCCCACATTCCACCCAACTCCCCCCACATCCCAACCAACTCCCCCACAACACCCCCCACATCCCACCCAACTCCCCCCACATCTCTCCAACTCACCCCACTTCCCACCCAATCCCACCCAACTCCCCCCACATCCCACCCAACTCCCCCCACATACCACCCAACTCCCCCCTCATCCCACACAACTCACCCCACTTCCCACCCAACTCCAACCCAACTCCCCCCACATCCCACCCAACTCAGCCCACATCCCACCCAACTCCAACTCAACTCCCCCCACATCGCACCCAATTCCCCCTCAACTCCCCGCATGTCCCACCCAACTCCCCCTCAACTCCCCCCACATCCCAACCAACTACCCCCACATCCCACACATCTCCCCTCAACTCCCCCCACATCCCACCCAACTCCCCCCACATCCCACCCAAATCCCCCCACATCCTGCCCAAATCCACCCACATCCCACCCAACTCCCCCTCAACTCCCCCCACATCCCACCCAACTCCCCCCACATCCCACCCAACTCCCCCCACATCCCACCTAACTCCCCCTCAACTGGCCCCCACATCCCACCCAACTCCCCCCACATCCCACCCAACACACCCCACTTCCCACCCAACTCCCACTCAACTCCCCCCACATCCCACCCAACTCCCCCTCAACTCAACCCACATCCCACCCAACTCCCCCTCAACTCCCCCCACATCCCATTCAACTCTGCCCACATCCCACCCAACTCCCCCCACATCCCACCCAACTCCCCCCACATCCCACACATTTCACCCCACTTCCCAACGAACTCCCACCCAACTCCCCCCACATCCCACCCAACTCACTCCACATCCCACCCATCTCCCCACACATCCCACCCAACTCCCCCCACATCCCACCCAACTCCCCCCACATCCCACCCAACACACCCCACTTCCCACCCAACTCCCACTCAACTCCCCCCACATCCCACCCAACTCCCCCTCAACTCAACCCACATCCCACCCAACTCCCCCTCAACTCCCCCCACATCCCATTCAACTCTGCCCACATCCCACCCAACTCCCCCCACATCCCACCCAACTCCCCCCACATCCCACACATTTCACCCCACTTCCCAACGAACTCCCACCCAACTCCCCCCACATCCCACCCAACTCACCCCACATCCCACCCATCTCCCCACACATCCCACCCAACTCCCCCTCAACTGGCCCCACATCCCACCCAACTCACCCCACATCCCACCCAAATCCCCCCACATCCCACTCAACTCCCCCCACATCCCACCCAACTCCCCCTCAACTCCCCCCACATCCCACCCAACTCCCCCCACATCCCACCCAATTCCCCCCACATCCCACTCAACTCACCCCACTTCCGACCGAACTCCCACCCAACTCCCCCCACATCCCATACAACTCCGCCCACATCCCACCCAACTCCCCCCACATCCCACCCAACTCGCCCTCAACTTGCCCCACATCCCACAAAACTCCCCCCACATCCCACTCAACTCCCCCCACATCCCACCGAACTCCCCCCACATCCCACCCAACACCCCCCACTTCCCACCCAACTTCCACTCAACTCCCCCCACATCCCACCCAACTCCCCCTCAACTCCCCCCACATCCCACCCAACTCCCCCTCAACTCGCCCCACATCCCACACAACTCCCCCCACATCCCACTCAACTCCCCCCACATCCCACCCAACTCCCCCTCTACTCCCCCCACATCCCAACCAACTACACCCACATCCCACCCAACTCCCCTCAACTCACCCCACATCCCTCCCAACTCCCCCCACATCCCACCCAACTCCCCCCACATTCCACCGAACTCCCCCTCAACAACCCCCACATCCCAACCAACAACCCCCCACATCCCACCCAACTCCCCCTCAACTCCCCCCAGATCGCACCCAATTCCCCCTCAAATCCCCCCACATCCCACCCAACTCCCCCTCAACTCCCCCCACATCCCTACCAACTACCCCCACATCCCACCCAACTCCCCTCAACTCCCACCACATCCCACCCTACTCCCCACACATCCCACCCAACTCAGCCCAAATCCCAACAACTCCCCCCACATCCCACCCAACACCCCCCACATCGCACCCAACTCCCCTCAACTCCCCCCACATCCACCCAACTTCTCCCACATCCAACCCAAATCCCCCTCAACATCCCCCACATCCCACCCATCTCCCCCTCATCACCCACCACATCCCACACAAATTCCCCCACATCCCAACCAAATCCCCCTCAACTCCCCCCACATCCCACCCAACTCCCCCTCAACTCCGCCCACATCCCACCCAACTCCCCCCAAATCCCACCAAACATCCCCCACATCCCACCCAACTCAGCGCACATCCCATCCAAGTCCCACCACATCCCACCCAACTACCCCCACATCCCACCCAACTCCCCTCACATCCCACCCAACTCCCCCCACATCCCACCCAACTCCCACCCAACTCCCCCCACATCCCAGCCAACTCCCCCTAAATGCGCCCACATCCCACACAACTCCCGCCACATCCCACCCAACTCCACCTCAACTCTCCCCACACCCCACCCAACTCCCCGCCCATCCCTCCCAACACCCCCTCAACTCTCCCCACATCCCACCCAGCTCCACCCGCATTCCACCCAACCCCCACCACATCCCAACCAACTCCCACCCAACTCCGACCACAACCCAGCCAACTGCACTCAACTCCCCCCACATCCCACCCAACTCCCCTCAACTCCCCCCACATCGCACCCAACTGTCCCCACATCTCACCCAACTCCCCCTCAACTCCCCCCACATCCCACACAACTCTGCCCAGATCCCACCCAACTCCCCCCTCATCCCACCCAATTCCCCTCAACTCCCCCCCACATCCCACCCACCTCACCCCACATCACCCCCAACTCTGCCCAGATCCCACCCAACTCCCCCCTCATCCCAGCAAACTAACCCTCAACTCCCCCCACATCCAACCCATATCCCCCTCAACATCCCCCACATCCCACCCAACACCCACCTCATCCCTCCCAACTCCCCCTCAACTCCCACCACATCCCATACAACTTCCACCACATCCCACCAAACTCACCCCACATCCCACTCAACTCCCCCTCAACTCCCCCCACATCCCACCCAACTCAGGCCACATCCCACCCAACTCCCCCTCAACTCCCCCCACATCCCACCCAACTCCCCCTCAACTCCCCCCACATCCCACCCAACTCCCCCCACATCCCACACAACTCCCCCCACATCCCACCCAAATCACCCCACTTCCCACCCACATCCCACCCAACTCCCCCCACATCCCACCCAACTCACCCCAATTCCCACCCACAACCCACCCAACTCCCCCCACATCCCACCCAAATCACCCCACATCCCATCCAACTCCCCCCACATACCACCCAACTCACCCCACTTCCCACCCACATCCCACCCAACTCCCCCCACATCCCACCCAACTCACCCCACATCCCACCCAACTCCCACCACATCCCACAGAACTCCCCCCACTTCCCACCCAACACACCCCACATCCCACCCAACTCCCCCTCAACTCCCCCCACATCCCACCCAAATCAGCCCACATCCCACCCAATTCCCCCTCAACTCCCCCCACATCCCACCCAACTCCCACCACATCCCACCCAACTCCCCCTCAACTCCCCCACATCCCAACCAACTACACCCACATCCCACACAACTCCCCCTCAACTCCCCCCACATCCCACCCAACTCCCCCCACATCCCACCCCACTCCCACCACATCCCACCTAACTCCCCCTCAACTGGCCCCCGCATCCCACCCAACTCCCCCCACATCCCACACAACACCCCCCACATCCCACCCAACACACCCCACTTCCCACCCAACTCCCACTCAACTCCCCCCACATCCCACCCAACACTCCCTCAACTCAACCCACATCCCACCCAACTGCCCCTCAACTCCCCCCACATCCCATTCAACTCTGCCCACATCCCACCCAACTCCCCCCACATCCCACCCAACTCCCCCCACATCCCACACATTTCACCCCACTTCCCACCGAACTCCCACCCAACTCCCCCCACATCCCACCCAACTCACCCCACATCCCACCCATCTCCCCACACATCCCACCCAACTCCCCTTCAACTGGCCCCACATCCCACCCAACTCACCCCACATCCCACCCAAATCCCCCCACATCCCACTCAACTCCCCCCACATCCCACCCAACTCCCCCTCAACTCCCCCCACATCCCACCCAACTCCCCCCACATCCCACCCAATTCCCCCCACATCCCACTCAACTCACCCCACTTCCAACCGAACTCCCACCCAACTCCCCCCACATCCCATACAACTCCGCCCACATCCCACCCAATTCCCCCTCAACTCCAGCCACATCCCACCCAACTCCCACCACATCCCACCCAACTCCCCCTC
This sequence comes from Isurus oxyrinchus, assembly GCA_026770705.1. Classification (NCBI taxonomy): domain Eukaryota; kingdom Metazoa; phylum Chordata; class Chondrichthyes; order Lamniformes; family Lamnidae; genus Isurus; species Isurus oxyrinchus. The sequence continues at coordinate 21,057 of JANJGN010001428.1, read as the reverse complement.
AACTCTCCCCACATCCCAACCAACTACACCCACATCCCACCCAACTCCCCTCAACTCCCCCCACATCCCACCCTACTCCCCCCACATCCCACCCAACTCCCCCTCAACTCCCCCCACATCCCAACCAACTACTCTCCACATCCCACCCAACTCCCCCTCAACTCCCCCCACATCGCACCCAATTCCCCCTTAACTCCCCCCACATCCCACCCAACTCCCCCTCAACTCCCCCCACATCCCAACCAACTACCCCCAGATCCCACCCAACTCCCCTCAACTCCCCCCACATCCCACCCAACTCCCCCCACATCCCACCCAACTCACCCCACATCCCACCCAGCTCCCCCCACATCCCACCCAACACCCCCCACATCCCACCCATCTCACCCTCAACACCCCCCACATCCCACACAACTTCCCCCACATCCCACACAACTCCCCCCACATCCCAACCAACTCCCCCTCAACTCCCCCCACATCCCAACCAACTCCCCCTCAACTCCGCCCACATCCCACCCACCTCCTCCCAAATCCCAACAAACATCCCCCACATCCCACCCAACTCAGCGCACATCCCACCCAAGTCCCAACACATCCCACCCAACTACCCCCACATCCCACCCAACTCCCCTCACATCCCACCCAACTGCCCCCACATTCCACCCAACTCCCCCCACATCCCACCCAACTCCCCCCACATCCCACCCAACTCCCCCTCTACTCCCCCCACATCCCAACCAACTACACCCACATCCCACCCAACTCCCCTCAACTCACGCCACATCCCTCCCAACTCCCCCCACATCCCACCCAACTCCCCCCACATCCCACCGAACTCCCCCTCAACACCCCCCACATCCCAACCTACAACCCCCCACATCCCACCCAACTCCCCCTCAACTCCCCCCAGATCGCACCCAATTCCCCCTCAAATCCCCCCACATCCCACCCAACTCCCCCTCAACTCCCCCCACATCCCTACCAACTACCCCCACATCCCACCCAACTCCGCTCAACTCCCCCCACATCCCACCCTACTCCCCCCACATCCCACCCAACTCAGCCCACATCCCAACAACTCCCCCCACATCCCACCCAACACCCCCCACATCGCACCCAACTCCCCTCAACTCCCCCCACATCCACCCAACTCCTCCCACATCCAACCGAAATCCCCCTCAACATCCCCCACATCCCACCCTTCTCCCCCTCAACACCCAACACATCCCACACAAATTCCCCCACATCCCAAGCAACTCCCCCCACATCCCAACCAAATCCCCCTCAACTCCCCCCACATCCCACCCAACTCCTCCTCAACTCCGCCCACATCCCACCCAACTCCCCCCAAATCCCTCCAAACATCCCCCACATCCCACCCAACTCAGCGAACATCCCATCCAAGTCCCACCACATCCCACCCAACTACCCCCACATCCCACCCAACTCCCCTCACATCCCACCCAACTACCCCCACATCCCACCCAACTCCCCTCACATCCCACCCAACGCCCCCCACATCCCACCCAACTCCCACCCAACTCCCCCCACATCCCAGCGAACTCCCCCTTAAATGCGCCCACATCCCACACAACTCCCACCACATCCCACCCAACTCCCCCTCAACTCTCCCCACATCCCACCCAACTCCCCCCACATCCCTCCCAACACCCCCTCAACTCTCCCCACATCCCACCCAGCTCCACCCGCATCCCACCCAACCCCCACCACATCCCAACCAACTCCCACCCAACTCCTACCACAACCCAGCCAACTCCACTCAACTCCCCCCACATCCCACCCAACTCCCCTCAACTCCCCCCACATCGCACCCAACTGTCCCCACATCCCACCCAACTCCCCCTCAACTCCCCCCACATCCCACACAACTCTGCCCAGATCCCACCCAACTCCCCCCTCATCCCACCCAATTCCCCTCAACTCCCCCCACATCCCACCCACCTCCCCCAACATCACCCCCAACTCTGCCCAGATCCCACCCAACTCCCCCCTCATCCCACCAAACTAACCCTCAACTCCCCCCACATCCAACCCAAATCCCACCCAACTCCCCCCACATCCCACCCAACTCCCACCCAACTCCACCCACATCCTAGCCAACTCCCCCTCAAATGCGCCCACATCCCACACAACTCCCGCCACATCCCACCCAACTCCCCCTCAACTCTCCCCACATCCCACCCAACTCCCCCTCAACTCTCCCCACATCCCACCTAACTCCACCCACATCCCACCCAACTCCCCCCACATCCCACCCAACTCCCACCCATCTCCCCCAACATCCCAGCCAACTCCCCCTCAAATGTGCCCACATCCCACACAACTCCAGCCACATCCCACCCAACTCCCCCTCAACTCCCCCCACATCCCACGAAACTCCCCCTCAACTCCACCCACATCCCAACCAACTCCCCCTCAACTACCCCCACATCCCACCCAACTCCCCCCACATCCCACCCAACTCCCCCTCAACTCCCCCCACATCCCACCCAACTCCCCCTCAACTCCTGCCACATCCCACCCAACTCCCCCTCAACTCTCCCCAAATCCCTCCCAACTCCACCCACATCCCACCCAACCCACGCCACATTCCAAACAACTCCCACCCAACTCCCACCACATCCCAGCCAACTCCCCTCAACACCCCCCACATCCCACCCAACTCCCCTCAACTCCCCCCTCATCCCACCCAACTGTCCCCACATCCCACCCAACTCCCCCTCAACTCCCCCCACATCGCACCCAACTCTGCCCAGATCCCACCCAACTCCCCCTCATCCCACCCAACTCCCCCTCAACTCCCCCCACATCCCACACACCTCCCCCCACATCACCCCCAACTCTGCCCAGATCCCACACAACTCCCCCCTCATCCCACCGAACTAACCCTCAACTCCCCCCACATCCAACCCAAATCCCCCTCAACATCCCCAAAATCCCACCCAACTCCCCCTCAACTCCCACCACATCCCATACAACTTCCACCACTTCCCACCAAACTCACCCCACATCCCACACAACTCCCCCTCAACTCCCCCCACATCCCACCCAACTCAGGCCACATCCCACCCAACTCCCCCTCAACTCCCCCCACATCGCACCCAACTCCCCCTCAACTCCCCACACATCCCACCCAACTCCCCCCACATCCCACCCAACTCCCCCTCAACTCCCACCACATCCCATACAACTTCCACCACATCCCACCAAACTCACCCCACATCCCACCCAACTCCCCCTCAACTCCCCCCACATCCCACCCAACTCAGGCCACATCCCACCCAACTCCCCCTCAACTCCCCCCACATCGCACCCAATTCCACCACAACTCCCCACACATCCCACCCAACTCCCCCCACATCCCACCCAACTCCCCCTCAACTCCGCCCACATCCCAACCAACTACCCCACATCCCACCCAACTCACCTCAACTCCCTCCACATCCCACCCAACTCCCCCCACATCCCACCTAACTCCCCCCACATCCCACCCAACGCCCCCTCAACTCCCCCCACATCCCAACCAACTACCCCCCACATCCCACCCAACTCCTCCTCAACTCCCCCCACATCGCACCCAATTCCCCCTCAACTCCCCCCACATCCCAACCATCTACCCCCACATCCCACCCAACTCGCCTCAACTCCCCCACACATCCCACCCAACTCACCCCACATCCCACCCAACTCCACCCACATCCCACCCAACGCCCCCCACATCCCACCCAACTCCCCTCAACTCCCCCCACATCCCACCCAACTCCCCCCACATCCACACAACTCCCCCCACATCCAACCCAAATCCCCCTCAACATCCCCCACATCCCACCCATCTCACCCTCAACTCCCACCACATCCCACACAACTTCCCCCACATCCCCCTCAACTCCCCCCACATCCCACCCAACTCCCACTCAACTCCCCCCACATCCCACCCAACTCCCCACAAATCCCACCAAACATCCCCCACATCCCACCCAACTCAGCGCACATCCCACCCAACTCCCACACAACTCCCCCCCACATACCACCCAACTCCCACCACATCCCACCCAACTCCCCCCACATCCCACCCAACTCAGCGCACATACCACCCAACTCCACCCACATCCCACCCAACTCCCCCTCAACTCCACCCACATCCCAAGCAACTCTGCCTCAACTCCCCAAACATCCCACGCAACTCCCCCTCAACTCCTCCCTCATCCCAAGCAACACCCCCCCACATCCCACCCAACTCCCCTCAACTCCCCCCACATCCCACACAACTCCCCAAACATCCCACCCAACTCCACCCGATCCCACACAACTCCCCCTCAACTCCCCCCACATCCCACCCAACTCCCCCCACATCCCACCCAACTCCCCCCACATCCCACCCAACTCCCCCCACATACCCCTCAACTCCCCCCACATCCCACCCAACTCCCCCCACATCCCACCCAACACCCCAATAACTACCCCCACATCCCACCCAACTCCCCCCACATCCCACCCAACTCCCCCCACTTCACACCCAACTCCACATCAACTCCCCCCACATCCCACCCAACTCCCACCACATCCCACCCATCTCCCCCCACATCCCACCCAACACCCCCTCAACTCCCCCCATATCCCACCCAACTCCCCCCACATCCCACCCAACTCCACCCACATCCCACCCAACTCCCCCCTCATCCCACACAACTCACCCCAATTCCCACCCAACTCCAACCCAACTCCCCCCACATCCCTCCCAACTCAGCCCACATCCCACCCAACTCCACCTCAACTCCCCCCACATCGCACCCAATTCCCCCTCAACTCCCCCCATGTCCCACCCAACTCCCCCTCAACTCCCCCCACATCCCAACCAACTACCCCCACATCCCACACATCTCCCCTCAACTCCCCCCACATCCCACCCAACTCCCCACACATCCCACCCAACTCCCCCCACATCCTACCCAAATCCACCCACATCCCACACAACTCCCCCTCAACTCCCCCCACATCCCACCCAACTCCCCCCACATCCCACCCAACTCCCCCCACATCCCACCTAACTCCCCCTCAACTGGCCCCCACATCCCACCCAACTCCCCCCACATCCCACCCAACTCCCCCCACATCCCACCCAACACACCCCACTTCCCACCCAACTCCCACTCAACTCCCCCCACATCCCACCCAACTCCCCCTCAACTCAACCCACATCCCACCCAACTCCCCCTCTACTCCCCCCACATCCCATTCAACTCTGCCCACATCCCACCCAACTCCCCCCACATCCCACCCAACTCCCCCCAGATCCCACACATTTCACCCCACTTCCCACCGAACTCCCACCCAACTCCCCCCACATCCCACCCAACTCACCCCACATCCCACCCAACTCCCCACACATCCCACCCAACTCCCCCTCAACTGGCCCCACATCCCACCCAACTCACCCCACATCCCACCCAAATCCCCCCACATCCCACTCAACTCCCCCCCACATCCCACCCAACTCCCCCTCAACTCCCCCCACATCCCAACCAACTCCCCCCACATCCCACCCAATTCCCCCCACATCCCACTCAACTCACCCCACTTCCAACCGAACTCCCACCCAACTCCCCACACATCCCATACAACTCCGCCCACATCCCACCCAACTCCCCCCACATCCCACCCAACTCGCCCTCAACTGGCCCCACATCCCACAAAACTCCCCCCACTTCCCACTCAACTCCCCCACATCCCACCCAACTCCAGCCACATCCCACCCACCTCCCCCTCAACTCTCCCCACATCCCACCCAACTCACCCCACATCCCTGCCAACACCCCCTCAACTCTCCCCACATCCCACCCTAATCCCCCTCAATTCACCCCACATCCCACCCAACTCCACCCACATCCCACCCAACTAAACCCTACATCCCACCCAACTCCCCCCACATCCCTCCCAACTCCCCCCACATCCCTCCCAACTCCCCCTACATCCCACCCAACTCCCCCCACATCCCAAACAACTCCCCCCACATCCCACACATCTCCCCCCACATCCCACACAACTCCACACACATCCCACCCAACTCCCAATAACTATCCCCACATCCCACCCAACTCCCCCCACATCCCACCCAACTCCCGCCATATCCCACCCGACTCCGCCCACATCCCACCCAAATCACCCCACATCCCAGCCAACTCCCCCTCAAATGCGCCCACATCCCACACAACTCCCGCCACATCCCAACCATCTCCCCCTCAACTCTCCCCACATCCCACCCAACTCCCCCCACATCCCTCCCAACACCCCCTCAACTCTCCCCACATCCCAACCCTAATCCCCGTCAACTCACCCCACATCCCACCCAACTGCATCCACATCCCACCCAACTAAACCCTACATCCCACCCAACTCACCCCACATCCCAAACAACTCCCTCTCAACTCCCCCCACTTCACACCCAACTCCCCCAACATCCCACCAAACATCTCCCACATCCCACACAACTCCACCCACATCCCACCCAACTCCCAATAACTACCCACACATCCCACCCAACTACCACCACATCCCACCCAACTCCCCCCACATCCCACCCAACTCCACCCACATAACACCCAACTCCCAATAACTACCCCCACATCCCACCCAACTCCCCCCACATCCCACCCAACTCCCCCCACTTCACACCCAACTCCACATCAACTCCCCCCACATCCCACCCAACTCCCCCCACATCCCACGTAACTCAGCCTCAACTCCCACCACATCCCACCGAACTCCAACCTCATCCCACCCAACTCCACACACATTCCACTCAACGCCCCCTCAACTCCCCCCACATCCCACCCAAATCCCCCCACATCCCACCCAACTCCCCCCACATCCCACCAAACTCCCCCTCAACTCCCCCCACATCCCACCGAACACCCCCCACATCCCACCCAACTCCCCCCACATCCCAACCTCTCCCCCCACATCCCACCCAACTCCCAATAACTAGCCCCACATCCCACATCAACTCCCCCCACATACCACCCAAATACCCCCACATCCCACCCAACGCCCACCACATCCCACCCAACTCTCCCCACATCCCACCCAAATCCCACCAAATCGACCAAACTCCCCCCACATCCCACCCAACTCTCCCCACATCCCACCCAACTCCACCCACATCCCACCCAACCCCCCCAGATCCCACCCAACTCCCCCTCAACTCACCCCACATCCCACCCAACACCCGCTCAACTCCCCCCACATCCCAACCAACTCCCCCCACATCCCACCCATCAACCACCACATCCCACTCAACTCTCCACACATCCCACCCAAATCCCACCACATCCCACCCAATTCCCCCCACATCCCACCCAATTCCCCCTCAACTTCCCCCACATCCCACCCAACTCCCCCCACATCCAACCCAACTCCCCCCACATCCCACTCAACTCCCCCTCAACTCCCCCCACATCCCACCCAACTCCCCCTCAACTCCCCCCACATCCCACACAATTCCCCCCACATCCCAGCCAAATCCCCCTCAACGACCCCCACATCCCACCCAACTCACCCCACATCCCACCCAACTCCCCACATCCCACCCAACTCACCCTCAACTCCCCCCACATCCCACCCAACTCCCCCCACATCCCACCCAACTCACCCCACATCCCAACCAACTCCCCCCACATCCCACTCAACTCCCCCCACATCCCACCCAACTCCCCCTGAAATCCCCCCACATCTCACCCAACTCCACCCACATCCCACCCAACTCCCCCTCAACTAGCCCAGATCCCACCCAACTCCCCCTAAACTTCCCGCACATCCTACCCAACTTCCCCCACATCCCACCCAACTCCCCCTACATCCCACCCAACTACCCCCACATCCCAAACAACTCCCACCCAACTCCCCCCACATCCCACCCAACACCCCTCAACTTCCCCCACATCCCACCCAACTCCCCCTCAACTCCCCCCACATCCCACCCAACTCTGCCCAGATCCCACACAGCTCCCCACTCATCCACCCAACTCACCCTCAACTCCCCTACATCCAACCCAAAACCCCCTCTACATCCCCCACATCCCAAACAACTTCCCCCACAACACACCACACATCCCACACAACTCCACCTCAACTCCCCCCACATCCAACCCAACTCCCCTTCAACTCCCACCTCATCCCACCCAACTCACCCTCAACTACCCCCACATCCAACACAAATCCCCCTCAACATCCCCCACATCCCACCCAACTCCCCCTCAACTCCCCCCACATCCCACACAACTTTCCCCACATCCCACCCAACTCACCCCACATCCCAAACAACTCCCTCTCAACTCCCCCCACTTCACACCCAACTCCCCCTACATCCCACCAAACATCTCCCACATCCCACACAACTCCACCCACATCCCACCCAGCTCCCAATAACTACCCACACATCCCACCCAACTACCACCACATCCCACCCAACTCCCCCCACATCCCACCCAACTCCACCCACATAACACCCAACTCCCAATAACTACCCCCACATCCCACCCAACTCCCCCCACATCCCACCCAACTCCCCCCACTTCACACCCAACTCCACATCTACTCCCCCCACATCCCACCCAACTCCCCCCACATCCCACGCAACTCAGCCTCAACTCCCACCACATCCCACCGAACTCCAACCTCATCCCACGCAACTCCACAAACATTCCACCCAACGCCCCCTCAACTCCCCCCACATCCCACCCAAATCCCCCCACATCCCACCCAACTCCCCCCACATCCCACCCAAATCCCCCCACATCCCACCCAACTCCCCCCACATCCCACCAAACTCCCCCTCAACTCCCCCCACATCCCACCGAACAGCCCCCACATCCCACCCATCTCCCCCCACATCCCAACCTCTCCCCCCACATCCCACCCAACTCCCAATAACTAGCCCCACATCCCACATCAACTCCCCCCACATACCACCCAAATCCCCCCACATCCCACCCAACGCCCACCACATCCCACCCAACTCTCCCCACATCCCACCCAAATCCCACCAAATCCACCAAACTCCCCCCACATCCCACCCAACTCTCCCCACATCCCACCCAACTCCACCCACATCCCACCCAACCCCCCCAGATCCCACCCAACTCCCCCTCAACTCACCCCACATCCCACCCAGCACCCGCTCAACTCCCCCCACATCCCAACCAACTCCCCCCACATCCCACCCATCAACCACCACATCCCACTCAACTCTCCACACATCCCACCCAAATCCCAGCACATCCCACCCAATTCCCCCCACATCCCACCCAATTCCCCCTCAACTTCCCCCACATCCCACCCAACTCCCCCCACATCCAACCCAACTCCCCCCACATCCCACTCAACTCCCCCTCAACTCCCCCCACATCCCACCCAACTCCCCCTCAACTCCCCCCACATCCCACACAATTCCCCCCACATCCCAGCCAACTCCCCCTCAACTACCCCCACATCCCACCCAAATCACCCCACATCCCACCCAACTCCCCACATCCCACCCAACTCACCCTCAACTCCCCCCACATCCCACCCAACTCCCCCCAAATCCCACCCAACTCACCCCACATCCCACCCAACTCCCCACATCCCACCCAACTCACCCTCAACTCCCCCCACATCCCACCCAACTCCCCCCACATCCCACCCAACTCACCCCACATCCCAACCAACTCCCCCCACATCCCACTCAACTCCCCCCACATCCCACCCAACTCCTCCTGAAATCCCCCCCATCTCACCCAACTCCACCCACATCCCACCCAACTCCCCCTCAACTAGCCCAGATCCCACCCAACTCCCCCTAAACTTCCCGCACATCCTACCCAACTTCCCCCACATCCCACCCAACTCCCCCTACATCCCACCCAACTCCCCCCACATCCCAAACAACTCCCACCCAACTCCCCCCACATCCCACCCAACACCCCTCAACTTCCCCCACATCCCACCCAACTCCCCCTCAACTCCCCCCACATCCCACCCAACTCTGCCCAGATCCCACCCAACTCCCACCTCATCCCACCCAACTCACCCTCAACTACCCCCACATCCAACACAAATCCCCCTCAACATCCCCCACATCCCACCCAACTCCCCCTCAACTCCCCCCACATCCCACACAACTTTCGCCACATCCCACCCAACTCCCCCTGAAATCCCCCCCATCTCACCCAACTCCACCCACATCCCACCCAACTCCCCCTCAACTAGCCAAGATCCCACCCAACTCCCCCTAAACTTCCCGCACATCCTACCCAACTTCCCCCACATCCCACCCAACTCCCCCTACATCCCACCCAACTCCCCCCACATCCCAAACAACTCCCACCCAACTCCCCCCACATCCCACCCAACACCCCTCAACTTCCCCCACATCCCACCCAACTCCCCCTCAACTCCCCCCACATCCCACCCAACTCTGCCCAGATCCCACCCAACTCCCACCTCATCCCACCCAACTCACCCTCAACTACCCCCACATCCAACACAAATCCCCCTCAACATCCCCGACATCCCACCCAACTCCCCCTCAACTCCCCCCACATCCCACACAACTCACCCCACATCCCAAACAACTCCCTCTCAACTCCCTCCACTTCACACCCAACTCCCCCTACATCCCACCAAACATCACCCACATCCCACACAACTCCACCCACATCCCACCCAGCTCCCAATAACTACCCACACATCCCACCCAACTACCACCACATCCCACCCAACTCCCCCCACATCCCACCCAACTCCACCCACATAACACCCAACTCCCAATAACTACCCCCACATCCCACCCAACTCCCCCCACATCCCACCCAACTCCCCCCACTTCACACCCAACTCCACATCAACTCCCCCCACATCCCACCCAACTCCCCCCTCATCCCACGCAACTCAGCCTCAACTCCCACCACATCCCACCGAACTCCAACCTCATCCCACCCAACTCCACACACATTCCACCCAACGCCCCCTTAACTCCCCCCACATCCCACCCAAATCCCCCCACATCCCACCCAACTCCCCCCACATCCCACCAAACTCCCCCCACATCCCACCGAACACCCCCCACATCCCACCCATCTCCCCCCACATCCCAACCTCTCCCCCCCACATCCCACCCAACTCCCAATAACTAGCCCCACATCCCACATCAACTCCCCCCACATACCACCCAAATACCCCCACATCCCACCCAACGCCCACCACATCCCACCCAACTCTCCCCACATTCCACCCAAATCCCACCAAATCCACCAAACTCCCCGCACATCCCACCCAACTCTCCCCACATCCCACCCAACTCCACCCACATCACACCCAACTCCCGCCAGATCCCACCCAACTCCCCCTCAACTCCCCCCACATCCCACCCAGCACCCGCTAAACTCCCCCCACATCCCAACCAACTCCCCCAACATCCCACCCATCTCCCACCACATCCCACTCAACTCTCCACACATCCCACCCAAATCCCACCACATCCCACCCAATTCCCCCCACATCCCACCCAATTCCACCTCAACTCCCCCCACATCCCACCCAATTCCCCCCACATCCAACCCAACTCACCCCACATCCCACTCAACTCCCCCTCAACTCCCCCCACATCCCACTCAACTCCCCCTCAACTCCCCCCACATCCCACCCAACTCCCCCTCAACTCCCCCCACATCCCACCCAATTCCCCCCACATCCCAGCCAACTCCCCCTCAACTACCCCCACATCGCACCCAACTCACCCCACATCCCACCCAACTCCCCAAATCCCACCCAACTCACCCTCAACTCCCCCCACATCCCACCCAACTCCCCCCACATCCCACCCAACTCACCCCACATCCCAACCAACTCCCCCCACATCCCACTCAACTCCACCCACATCCCACCCAACTCCCCCTGAAATCCCCCCACATCCCACCCAACTCCACCCACATCCCACCCAACTCCCCCTCAACTACCCCAGATCCCACCCAACTCCCCCTAAACTCCCCGCACATCCTACCCAACTTCCCCCACATCCCACCCAACTCCCCCCACATCCCAAACAACTCCCCCCACATCCCACCCAACTCCCACCCAACTCCCCCCACATCCCACCCAACACCCCTCAACTTCCCCCACATCCCACCCAACTCCCCCTCAACTCCCCCCACATCCCACCCAAATCCACCCACATCCCACACAACTCCCCTTCATCTCCCCCCACATTAAATCGAAATCACCCCACATCCCACCCAACTCCCCCTCAACTCACCCCCATCCCTCCCAACTCCCCCCAAATCCCACCCAACTCACCCACATCCCAGCCAACTCCCCCTCCAATGCTCCCTCATCCCTCTCAACTCCCCCCACATCCCCCTCAACTCCCCACACATCCCACACAACTCCACCCACATCCCACCCAACTCCCCACACATCCCACCCAACTCCCCCCACATACACCTCAACTCCCCCCACATCCCACCCAACTCCCGACACATCCCACCCAACTCCCCCTCAACTCCCCCCACATCCAACCTAACTCCCCCCACATCCCACCCAACTCCCCCCACATCCCACCCAACACCCCCCACCTCCCACCCAACACCCCCGTATCTCTGTAACCTCCTCCAGCCACTACACCACTCCCTATCTCTGGAAACTCCTCCAGCCACTACACCCCTCCCTATCTCTGTAACCTGCTCCAGCCCCGACACACCTCCCTATCTCTGTAACCTCCTCCAGCCCCTACACCCCTCCCTATCTCTGTAACCTCCTCCATCCCCTACACCCATCCCTATCACTGTAACCTCATCCAGACCTACACCCCTCCCTATCTCTGTAACCTCCTCCAGCTCCTACTCCCCTCCCTATCTCTGTTAGCTCCCCCAGCACCCTACACCCCACCCTATCTCTGTAACCTCCTCCAGCCCCTTCACCCCTCCCTATCTCCGTTACCTCCTCCAGCCCCTACAACCGTCCCTATCTCTGTATCCTCCTCCAGCCCCTACACCCCTCCCTATCTCTGTAACCTCTTCCAGCCCCTACACCCTCCCTGTCTCTGTAACCTCCTCCACTTCCTACACCCCTCCCTGTCTCTGTAACCTCCTCCAGACCCTACACCCCTCCCTATCTCTGTAAACTCCTCCAGCCTCTACACCCGTCCCTATCACTGTAAACTCCTCCAGCCCCTACACCCCTCCCTATCTCTGCAACCTCCTCCAGCCCCCTACACCCCTCCCTTTCTCTGTAACCTCCTCCAGCCCCTACAACCCTCCTTACCTCTGTAACCTCCTCTAGCCCCTACACACCTCCCTATCTCTGTAACCTCCTCCAGCCCCTACACCCCTCCCTATCTCTGTAACCTCCTCCAGCCCCCTACACCCCTCCCTATCTCTGTAAACTCCTCCAGCCCCTACACCCCTCCCTATCTCTGTAACCTCCTCCAGACCCTACACCCCTCCCTATCTCTGTAACCTCCTCCAGCCCCTACACCCCTCCCTATCTCTGTAACCTCCTCCAGCCCCTACACCCCTCCCTATCTCTGTTACCTCCTCCAGCCCCTACACCCCTCCCTATCTCTGTAACCTCCTCCAGCCCCTACACCCCTCCCTATCTTTCTAAACTCCTCCAGCCCATACACCACTCCCTATCTCTGTAACCTCCTCCAGCTCCTACACCCTTCCCTATTTCTGGAACCTCCTCCATTCCCTACACCCCTCCCTATGAATGTAACCTCCTTCAGCCCCTGCACCCCTCCATATCTCTGTAAACTCCTCCAACCCCTCCACCCCTCCCTAACTTTGTAACATCCTCCAGCCCCTGCACACCTCCCTCTCTGTAATCTCCTCCAACCTCTACACCCCTCCCTATCTCTGTAACCTCCTCCAGCATCCACACCCTCCCTATCTCTGTTACCTCCTCCAACTCCCTACACCACTCCCTATCTCTGTAACCTCCTCAAGACCCTACACCCCTCCCTATCTCTGTAACCTCCGCCGTTCCCTGCACCCCTCCCTATCTCTGTAACTTACTCCAACCTCTACACCCCTCCCTATCTCTGTAACCTCCGCCGTTCCCTGCACCCCTCCCTATCTCTGTAACCTCCTCCAACCTCTACACCACTCCCTATCTCGGCAACCTCCTACATCCCCTCCACACCTCCCTATCTCTGTAACCTCCTCCTGCCCCTACACCCCTCCCTATCTCTGAAACCTCCTCCAGCCCCTACATCCCTCCCTATCTCCGTAACATACTCCAGCCCCTACAAACCTCCCTATCTCTGAAACCTCCTCCAGCCCCTAGACCCCTCCCTATCTCGGTGACATCCTCCAGCCCCTACACCCCTCCCTATCTCTGTAATCTCCTCAAGCACCTACACTTTTCCCTGTCTCTGTAACCTCCTCCAACGCCTACACCTCTCCCTATCTCTGTAACCTCCTCCAGCCCCTACACCTCTCCGTATCTCTGTTCCCTCCTCCAGCCCCTACACCCCTCCCTATCTCTGTAACCTCCTCCAGCCCCTACACCCCTCCCTATCTCTGTAACCTCCTCCAGCCCCTACACCCCTCTCTATCTCTGTAACCTCCTCCAGACCCTACACCCCTCCCTATCTCTGTAACCTCCACCAGCCCCTGCACCCCTCCCTATCTCTGTAACCTCCTCGAGACCCTACACCCCTCCCTATCTCTGTAACCTCCGCCGTAGCCTGCACCCCTCCCTATCTCTGTAACTTACTCCAACCTCTACACCCCTCCCGATCTCTGTAACCTCCGCCGTTCCCTGCACCCCTCCCTATCTCTGTAACCTCCTCCAACCTCTACACCACTCCCTATCTCGGCAACCTCCTACATCCCCTCCACACCTCCCTATCTCTGTAACCTCCTCCTGCCCCTACACCCCTCCCTATCTCTGAAACCTCCTCCAGCCCCTACATCCCTCCCTATCTCCGTAACATACTCCAGCCCCTACAAATCTCCCTATCTCTGTAACCTCCTCCAGCCCCTAGACCCCTCCCTATCTCGGTGACCTCCTCCAGCCCCTACACCCCTTCCTATCTCTGTAACCTCCTCCAGCCCCTACACCCCTCCCTATCTCTGTAAACTCCTCAAGCACCTACACTTTTCCGTGTCTCTGTAACCTCCTCCAACGCCTACACCTCTCCCTATCTCTGTAACCTCCTCCAGCCCCTACACCCCTCCCTATCTCTGTTCCCTCCTCCAGCCTCTACACCCCTCCCTATCTCTGTAACCTCCTCCAGCCCCTACACCCCTCCCTATCTCTGTAACCTCCTCCAGCCCCTACACCCCTCTCTATCTCTGTAACCTCCTCCAGACCCTACACCCCTCCCTATCTCTGTAAGCTCCACCAGCCCCTGCACCCCTCCCTATCTCTGTAACCTCCTCGAGACCCAACAACCCTCCCTATCTCTGTAACCTCCTCCAACCTCTACAACCCTCCCGTGCTCTATATCCGCCTCCTGTCCCTACACCGCTCCCTATCTCTGTAACCTCCTCCAGCATCCACACCCTCCCTATCTCTGTTACCTCCTCCACCTCCCTACACCACTCCCTATCTCTGTAACCTCCGGCATTCCTTGCACCCCTCCCTATCTCTGTAACCTCCTCCAACATCTACACCCTCCCTATCTCTGTAACCTCCTCCAGCCCCTACACCCCTCCCTATCTCTAAAAACTCCTAGAGCCCCTACAGCCCTCCCTATCTCTGTAACGTCCTCCAGCCCCTACACCTCTCCCTATCTCTGCAACCTCCTCCTACCCTTACACCCCTCCATATCTCTGTAACCTCCTCTTGCCCCTACAACCATCCTTATCTCTGTAACCTCCTCCAGCCCCTACACCCCTCCCTATCTCTGCAACCTCCTCCAGCCCCCTACACCCCTCCCTATCTCTGTAACCTCCTCCAGCCCCTACAACCCTCCTTACCTCTATAACCTCCTCCAGCCCCTACACACCTCCCTATCTCTGTAAACTCCTCCAGCCCCTACACCCCTCCCTATCTCTGTAACCTCCTCCAGCCCCCTACACCCCTCCCTATCTCTGTAAACTCCTCCAGCCCCTACACCCCTCCCTATCTCTGTAACCTCCTCCAGCCCCTACTCCCTCCCTATCTCTGTAACCTCCTCCAGCCCCTACACCCCTCCCTATCTCTGTAACCTCCTCCAGCCCCTACACCCCTCCCTATCTCTGTTACCTCCTCCAGCCCCTACACCCCTCCCTATCTTTCTAAACTCCTCCAGCACATACACCACTCCCTATCTCTGTAACCTCCTCCAGCTCCTACACCCTTCCCTATTTCTGGAACCTCCTCCAGTCCCTACAACCCTCCCTATGAATGTAACCTCCTTCAGCCCCTGCACCCCTCCATATCTCTGTAAACTCCTCCAAACCCTCCACCCCTCCCTAACTTTGTAACATCCTCCAGCCCCTGCACACCTCCATCTCTGTAATCTCCTCCAACCTCTACACCCGTCCCTATCTCTGCAACCTCCTCCAACCTCTACACCCCTCCCTATCTCTGTAACCTCCTCCAGCATCCACACCCTCCCTATCTCTGTTACCTCCTCCACCTCCCTACACCACTCCCTATCTCTGTAACCTCCGCCATTCCTTGCACCCCTCCCTATCTCTGTAACCTCCTCCAACCTCTACTCCCTCCCTATCTCTGTAACCTCCTCCAGCCCCTACACCCCTCCCTAACTCTGTAAACTCCTCCAAACCCTACAACCCTCCCTATCTCTGTCACCTCCTCCAACCTCTACAAACCTCCCGATCTCTGTAACCTCCTCCAGTCCCTACACCCCTCCCTATCTTTGTAACCTGCTCCAGCCTCTACACTCCTCCCTATCTCTGTAACCCCCTCCAGCCCCTACACCCCTCCCTATCTCTGTAACCTCCTCCAGCCCCTACACCCCTCCCTATCTCTGTAACCTCCTCCAGCCTCTACACATCTCCCTATCTCTGTAACCTGCTCCAACCCCTACACACCTCTCTATCTCTGTAACCTCCTCCGGACCCTACACCACTCCATATCTCTGTAACCTCGTCCAGACCCTAAACCCCTCCCTATCTCTGTAAACTCCTCCAGCCCCTACACCCCTCCCTATCTCTGTAACCTCCTCCAAACCTTACACCCCTCCTTAACTCTGTAACCTCCTCCAGCCCTTGTACCCCTCCCTATCTCTGTAACATCCTCCAGCCCCTACACCCCTCCCTATCTCTGTAACCTCCTCCAGCCCCCTACACCCCTCCCTATCTCTGTAAACTCCTCCAGCCCCTACACCCCTCCCTATCTCTGTAACCTCCTCCAGCCCCTACACCCTCCCTATCTCTGTAACCTCCTCCAGCACCTACACCCCTCCCTATCTCTAAAAACTCCTAGAGCCCCTACAGCCCTCCCTATCTCTGTAACGTCCTCCAGCCCCTACACCTCTCCCTATCTCTGCAACCTCCTCCTACCCTTACACCCCTCCATATCTCTGTAACCTCCTCTTGCCCCTACAACCATCCTTATCTCTCTAACCTCCTCCAGCCCCTACACCCCTCCCTATCTCTGCAACCTCCTCCAGCCCCCTACACCCCTCCCTATCTCTGTAACCTCCTCCAGCCCCTACAACCCTCCTTACCTCTGTAACCTCCTCCAGCCCCTACACACCTCCCTATCTCTGTAAACTCCTCCAGCCCCTACACCCCTCCCTATCTCTGTAACCTCCTCCAGCCCCCTACACCCCTCCCTATCTCTGTAAACTCCTCCAGCCCCTACACCCCTACCTATCTCTGTAACCTCCTCCAGCCCCTACACCCCTCCCTATCTCTGTAACCTCCTCCAGCCCCTACACCCATCCCTATCTCTGTAACCTCCTCCAGCCCCTACACCCCTCCCTATCTCTGTTACCTCCTCCAGCCCCTACACCCCTCCCTATCTCTGTTACCTCCTCCAGCCCCTACACCCCTCCCTATCTTTCTAAACTCCTCCAGCCCATACACCACTCCCTATCTCTGTAACCTCCTCCAGCCCCTACACCCCTCCCTATCTCTGTAACCTCCTCCAGCCCCTACACCCCTCCCTATCTCTGTAACCTCCTCCAGCTCCTACACCCTTCCCTATTTCTGGAACCTCCTCCAGTCCCTACACCCCTCCCTATGAATGTAACCTCCTTCAGCCCCTGCACCCCTCCATATCTCTGTAAACTCCTCCAAACCCTCCACCCCTCCCTAACTTTGTAACATCCTCCAGCCCCTGCACACCTCCCTCTCTGTAATCTCCTCCAACCTCTACACCCCTCCCTATCTCTGTAACCTCCTCCAGATCCTACACCCTTCCCTATTTCTGTAACCTCCTCCAGTCCCTACACCCCTCACTATCTCTGTAACCTCCTCCAGCCCCTACACCCCTCCCTATCTCTGTAACCTCCTCCAGCCCCTACACCCCTCCCTATCTCTGTAAACTCCTCCAACCTCTACAAACCTCCCGTGCTCTATATCCGCCTCCTGTCCCTACACTGCTCCCTATCTCTGTAACCTCCTCCAGCATCCACACCCTCCCTATCTCTGTTACCTCCTCCACCTCCCTACACCACTCCCTATCTCTGTAAACTCCTCCAGCCCCTACACCCCTCCCTATCTCTGTAACCTCCTCCAGCCCCCTACACCCCTCCCTATCTCTGTAAACTCCTCCAGCCCCTACACCCCTCCCTATCTCTGTAACCTCCTCCAGCCCCTACACCCCTCCCTATCTCTGTAACCTCCTCCAGCCCCTACACCCCTCCCTATCTCTGTAACCTCCTCCAGCCCCTACACCCCTCCCTATCTCTGTTACCTCCTCCAGCCCCTACACCCCTCCCTATCTTTCTAAACTCCTCCAGCACATACACCACTCCCTATCTCTGTAACCTCCTCCAGCTCCTACACCCTTCCCTATTTCTGGAACCTCCTCCAGTCCCTACAACCCTCCCTATGAATGTAACCTCCTTCAGCCCCTGCACCCCTCCATATCTCTGTAAACTCCTCCAAACCCTCCACCCCTCCCTAACTTTGTAACATCCTCCAGCCCCTGCACACCTCCCTCTCTGTAATCTCCTCCAACCTCTACACCCGTCCCTATCTCTGCAACCTCCTCCAACCTCTACACCCCTCCCTATCTCTGTAACCTCCTCCAGCATCCACACCCTCCCTATCTCTGTTACCTCCTCCACCTCCCTACACCACTCCCTATCTCTGTAACCTCCGCCATTCCTTGCACCCCGCCCTATCTCTGTAACCTCCTCCAACCTCTACTCCCTCCCTATCTCTGTAACCTCCTCCAGCCCCTACACCCCTCCCTAACTCTGTAAACTCCTCCAAACCCTACAACCCTCCCTATCTCTGTCACCTCCTCCAACCTCTACAAACCTCCCGATCTCTGTAACCTCCTCCAGTCCCTACACCCCTCCCTATCTTTGTAACCTGCTCCAGCCTCTACACTCCTCCCTATCTCTGTAACCCCCTCCAGCCCCTACACCCCTCCCTATCTCTGTAACCTCCTCCAGCCCCTACACCCCTCCCTATCTCTGTAACCTCCTCCAGCCTCTACACATCTCCCTATCTCTGTAACCTGCTCCAACCCCTACACACCTCTCTATCTCTGTAACCTCCTCCGGACCCTACACCACTCCATATCTCTGTAACCTCGTCCAGACCCTAAACCCCTCCCTATCTCTGTAAACTCCTCCAGCCCCTACACCCCTCCCTATCTCTGTAACCTCCTCCAACCCTTACACCCCTCCTTAACTCTGTAACCTCCTCCAGCCCTTGTACCCCTCTCTATCTCTGTAACATCCTCCAGCCCCTACACCCCTCCCTATCTCTGTAACCTCCTCCAGCCCCCTACACCCCTCCCTATCTCTGTAAACTCCTCCAGCCCCTACACCCCTCCCTATCTCTGTAACCTCCTCCAGCCCCTACACCCTCCCTATCTCTGTAACCTCCTCCAGCACCTACACCCCTCCCTATCTCTAAAAACTCCTAGAGCCCCTACAGCCCTCCCTATCTCTGTAACGTCCTCCAGCCCCTACACCTCTCCCTATCTCTGCAACCTCCTCCTACCCTTACACCCCTCCCTATCTCTGTAACCTCCTCTTGCCCCTACAACCATCCTTATCTCTCTAACCTCCTCCAGCCCCTACACCCCTCCCTATCTCTGCAACCTCCTCCAGCCCCCTACACCCCTCCCTATCTCTGTAACCTCCTCCAGCCCCTACAACCCTCCTTACCTCTGTAACCTCCTCCAGCCCCTACACACCTCCCTATCTCTGTAAACTCCTCCAGCCCCTACACCCCTCCCTATCTCTGTAACCTCCTCCAGCCCCCTACACCCCTCCCTATCTCTGTAAACTCCTCCAGCCCCTACACCCCTCCCTATCTCTGTAACCTCCTCCAGCCCCTACACCCCTCCCTATCTCTGTAACCTCCTCCAGGCCCTACACATATCCCTATCTCTGTAACCTCCTCCAGCCCCTACACCCCTCCCTATCTCTGTTACCTCCTCCAGCCCCTACACCCCTCCCTATCTCTGTTACCTCCTCCAGCCCCTACACCCCTCCTTATCTTTCTAAACTCCTCCAGCCCATACACCACTCCCTATCTCTGTAACCTCCTCCAGCCCCTACACCCCTCCCTATCTCTGTAACCTCCTCCAGCCCCTACACCCCTCCCTATCTCTGTAACCTCCTCCAGCTCCTACACCCTTCCCTATTTCTGGAACCTCCTCCAGTCCCTACACCCCTCCCTATGAATGTAACCTCCTTCAGCCCCTGCACCCCTCCATATCTCTGTAAACTCATCCAAACCCTCCACCCCTCCCTAACTTTGTAACATCCTCCAGCCCCTGCACACCTCCCTCTCTGTAATCTCCTCCAACCTCTACACCCCTCCCTATCTCTGTAACCTCCTCCAGCTCATACACCCTTCCCTATTTCTGTAACCTCCTCCAGTCCCTACACCCCTCACTATCTCTGTAACCTCC